>PVKM010004928.1:0-50012 GCA_004027735.1 Carollia perspicillata
CTTGCCCCCTCGTTCCCTCCGCTCTCAATATGGCCTCCTCACAGTTCCTCCAGCACACCTGGCAGGTTCCTGCTTCAGGGCCTGTGGGCTTGCGGTTTCACCTACCTGGGATGTTCTGTGCCCAGATCAAGGAATATAGCTCACTCCCTACTTCATTCAGATTTGTGCTTTGTGTTATCTGCTCAGTATCTAAAATGGAAAACTATCTACTGTGGACATCCTTGGCTACACTATCTATAGTGAAAGCCACTCCCCAGCTCCTTCCTTGCTTTATTTTTTTTCTTATCACTTATCACTAGGATGCCACAGATCTTACTTATTGTCTTGCTTGCTGTCTGTCCCCTCCCATTAGTCCCATGAGGGCAGGGATTTCAGTTTCCATCACCAGGAGCAGCACCTGGCCTGTGCCATTGGTGAATGAATGGGTGGAGTGGAAAGAGAGAGATACTTTCAAAGTATCATGTGAGTATAGAGGAGGCAGAACTTTGGGGTATGGGCATCATGTAAGATTTCTTGGAAGAGACTATGCCTGAGCTGACTGAGCCTTAAAAGATAGAGTGAACAAGATAAGGAATGGCTGAGGGGTAGGGAGTGGAAGGGACTGTATCCCTCACAACTTAGCACAGTGTTGGCAGACAGCACCTAATAAATATCTATTAAATGACTAAATGGATGAAGGGGGAGAAAGCTCTTCTAGGCAGAGAGGACAACATGAGCAAAGGCAAGGGGTGTGAGGGCAGGAGAAGCAGTCTGACTGCTGGAGCAGGAAAGGCGCAAGATGAAGCAGACAGAGGGAAGTAGGAGCCAGAGCATGGCAGGTGGGGCTTGTAGTCCACACCGAAGCGTGTGGACTTGGTCCTGAAGGCAGAGAGGAGCCAATGACCAGGTTAGGACCAGAGGATAACCTGGCCCAGATCAGCATTAATCAGTCCGAAGAAGATGGATTTAGTGCCAGAGCTGGGATTAAAGTTTATGAGAGTTTTATTCTCAGACTGCATCTAGTCTCCTGCAGCCAACCCTTCCTGCAGAAAAGCTGATGGTGGCAGCAAAGAGCAGGCCCCATACACAGGCCATGTGCCCCCCACCCCTTCCCACAGCTCTAGTTGGCAGGGCAGAAAGCAGACTGGAGAGCTGGAGCTACAGGGTGTGGAAACACAAACCTGGAGAACACCAGAGTGGGAAGGTGGGGAGGAAACCATCAGAAGAGACAGCTCAGGGACTCACCCTCCAGCATACTGAGATTGGCATTCAGTGCTTCCACCTCACCTATGATGATGGGACAGAGCTGGCCATAAAAGGAATTAAAAAAAAAAGCAGGTTATTGTATTATACTGGAAATCTCTACTTATGGGCCTAGACCCTGCAAATGAAGGGTAGCAGACACTCTCCCTTTAGTCATAAAGACTTTCTCTTAAATTAGTTGATGCCTATGGGCCTCAAATTAGTATGCATGAGTGGCAGGTCATTCAATGCTGACTGAACATCACAGCAAATGGGGCCACACCCAGTGAGGCCCATAAAAAAATGTGACCTTGCCCTTTCCTCCTGTGGCATGACAGGGCATGTGTCCCAGTCCACACGGGTGCTGTCATACCTGGGGAACCTGCTGTGCCTTTTCCCTCCTCTGTCATCAGCGCTGTGCTACCAGGAGTGGTTACAGCTGGGGCCTTTATTTCCCTGTTGGGCTGGTTCAACAGCCCATGACATCAGTCATCTGTTTCAACCAGAACTCCATTTGGAATTAGCAAATCAGTCTTGCATCAGGCTCAAGCTCATCTTGAGGAGAAAGGAAGGGTACCAACATCGATGGACCTGCTGTGTGCCAGGCGTGTGCCAAGCACTCAGTGTGGTGATTACTAGCAGAGGCTTGGGAGCTGGGCTGCTGGGTTGAATCCCTCGGGAAGTTACCTGCACTCTCGGTCCTCAGTGCCCTCACCTGCAAAATGGGGATGATAACTGCATCCACCTCATCAGGGTATCATGAGCAGAGATTGAGGTAATTCGTGTAAAATTTCCCAGCTTGCAGTAAGCATTCAGTGTGTGTTAGCTGTTGTTTTAACCCCATTTCACCCTCACCACAGGGCTGGGAGGCAAGCACTATTGTCGCCTATTTATGCATGGGAAAACTGGAGAAGTTAAGTGAGTCTCCAGGAGTCACATCACTAGCATTTGAAACCTGCGCTGGCCCAGCCGGACAGCAGTGTTCTGAGCACTCTTTTCATCCCCAGCGGCTCAGAGGGAATCCCAGCGGCAAAGCCTCTATGATTTCTAAGTCATATATAAACTCCAGGCAAACCTAACTATTGGCTTCCTCTCAGAGGCCAAGAGCCATGCCTCACTTTGAACAAAGGAATGATCTAGTGTGAGGGCCTTGAAGGTGGACTCAAAGTCCCTTGGCCAGCGGGCAACCTCATTAGACAGGCTGCTCAGTGTTTCTGCGTGTTGATTTCCTCGCTGACGTTCATTAAGCACCTACTTCCTGCCGAGCTCTGAGCTGAGCACGAAGGAGAAGGAGCTAGCCAGATGCCATCTTCACCCCCCTTTTCCAGAAAGGAGTGTCCCTTCTTTGGCAGTCCTCTTCATCCCTCTCCTCGTCTCCCACACATTGCGGGTAAAGGGTTTGGGGAGGCTGTGGTGAGGACTGGAAGGTGGGCGCACGGCCAATTCTGTTTTTCCTCTCCTTACACCCTGAATTCCATCGTAGAATCTAGGTAGCTGTTGTTTTGGAAGTCATCTTAACGGACACTGTTTCTGTTGGCTCGAAGTGTCCTTTCTTCTTTCCCAGACCTCCCCTATCCAAATCCTACCTGTACTTCAAGGCCCAGTTCAAGTCCTGCATCCTCTAAAACTGGCTCCCAGGATGCCTCAGTCTCTGTTTATTTAATTTTCCCATTTCTCTGAACCCCTTCGATTCGATCTAATTATCATATAAGTATGTACTAAATTCAAGTCCTCATTCAGTTACTATTTCACAAGATTGAGTTTGGTTTTCCTAAAAGGATAATAAGTTTATTTCTTTTTTCATACCCCCAACAGACCCTAGCCTAGTGCTGGGCATGCAGTAGGTACAAGATAAACAAATTCTTGTTGACTGTTTGCTCACCCTGTGGCAAGAGCTTGAGGAAGGAATGCTGTAGGATGATGTATGTGCAAGTGCCTTGGATGGTGCCTAGCACACAGTAGGTGCTCAGTAAAGGTTTACTAAGAATTAATAAAAGCATGGCAGAACTGCTGCTGATAGCATTTTACCATGGGGGTGTAACCTCTGAAGACTTACCATTTCATTTAAGTTCTTTAAAATGGGTTTCTCAATGGGCTCAGCAAAGGAGTTATACAGGACACTAGGAGAAAAGGGGGAAAAGGGCCTTACTCAGGGACCACACCTATGGTTATAAACCTCCCCTAGGTGCTGCCTGAGAATCCAGCCCCTGAC
The DNA here is from genome assembly GCA_004027735.1 of Carollia perspicillata. NCBI lineage: Eukaryota > Metazoa > Chordata > Mammalia > Chiroptera > Phyllostomidae > Carollia > Carollia perspicillata. The sequence continues at coordinate 3,434 of PVKM010004928.1, forward strand.
TACCCACTGCCCACAGGGCACCCTCACTCACCTGAGTTCTCCAGTAAAGGAGACGTGGGCGTGGCTCACTTGGGCATGACAGTCTTGGAGCTGCAGGGTTGGGTGACCAAAGTCATTTTGGGCCAGGACAAGGATACCGGTGAAGTAGACCCCAGAGAGAAACAGATCAGCTCCTCCTGTGTCTTGGCTGTTGAGAGAAGAAGTGCAAGGTTACCTAGGCCTCGGCAGGGGAGGAGATGGCTCAGTTCTCCGATTACCCACAGACTCTGAGATCGTGGAAGGCAGGACCTTTGTCACCTCTGGACTCCTGGCACCTACAACAGGCAGGAGCAGTAGGTGCTGAGTGAATATTTGCTGAACAAATGAAGTGATGAGTTAGGTGAACGGTGACAGCTTTAAGGACCTTGCAGGTGTTTTACCCTGAGCGCTCTGCCCCACCACCTAGGTGGAGGCGCACATGTGGAGCACCGTTCACAGACAATGCTCGTTCAGAGTGAGAACACAGGGGGTAAAGATGGCCACACCTCATGTAGGAGGGGCATGGATGGGGAGGGGAAACTCAGATGTGCCCTGTGATCTCTTTGAAGGAGTGGGGTGTGTATTACTCATGTCCGTGTCCCCAGGACTTAGCTCATGACCTGATGCAAAGTGAACACGCAATGTAAGGCGGATGGGTCAGTGAAGACACGAAAGAATGGGTACCTGAACCCATGTTACTTATAGGAGAATACATCATTTCTCTCTAGTCTATAAGAGTTCTTGGAGTTCTCGAGTTGGGAATAAATGGTAAACAGGTAAAAAACTCAATACATGGTTGTTAAATGACCAAGTGGGGGAATGAATGTGTCATTCTGAGTCACAAACCAAGGCACACCTAAACATTGCACCCAGGACAGAACTTGCACATAGTGGGTGGTTTGTAAGCATACCTTGAATTTGATCCCTTCTTTCTAAGGAGGGTGCAAAGGCCTTTTGCTAAGGAAGCATTGGGCTGAAGGTGACTATCATCCTCCAGCCTCCTTGTGAGGTAGGAGGGCTCCCTTTCCCATCAGATGCCCCCACAGATGGCACAGGGCGTTGAATGGCCGACTAAGATCACACAGTGACTCACTGTGGGGTCTCAAATGTTGAGCACACGTGCAGTTCTCCAACAGTCTGGGACTTCTAGCCCTTAGGAAATTGTAAAGGACGTTTTGATCAGTAGCTACCTTTAAGGTAAAGATGATTCTCAGCCCCTGCCCCTGTGTCCCCCCAGGGGAGATATTCTGATTTAAATCTCTCCTGGAAAAATGTTCTTGGGAAAGAGTGTTAATGGTCGAGGAAAGAAGACTAACATCAAAAAACATCAGCAAATTTATACACTTTGGGTTTTTGCTCCATGTCCCCCCGGAACGGCAGCTGACGTTTCAGGGAATACTCACAAAAGTGGAGACCTGACTTCCCAGTTTGCGCTGACGTTGGCAGTGCCGTGGTTGGTCAGTGCCTTGATTCCCACCCCTGGCACGAAGGCTAGTGAAGTATTTGGAAATGAAAAGGCATTGATTTTTATGCTGTAAAACAAGAAACAGAGGAGTTAGTGCAACTCCTCTTGCACATCTTTAACTAAGACAAAATCGGAAATGCAGTTGTAGAAATCCCGCCAGGTGACTGAATTCCCACGGAGCAAGGAAACTCAGGTCTGCCCTGCTGCCCCGGGCACGGCCTTCTAATTCCCCTCAAACTCTGGGCAGGGAATCCTGTGGCTCACTGACCAGGGGAAAGTGCAAGTTTAGAAACAAATTTGTAAAGAATCGACTTTTAAAATTTCTTTAAAGATAAAAAGAGGTGCACTGGCTATCATTATGTTTTCCTCCTGCTTTCCAGTGTTTCTAAATGGAAGGGGACACTAGTGTTTTTCGGGGGAAACTATTTTTTTTGTAGAGAACTGTTATAAACATTGCAGGATATCTGGCATATGTGCCAACTAAATGCCATTAGTGCCTCTGCCCCCAAATCATTGGGACAATCAAAAGGGTGTCTTCCTCCTCTTCCCAAATCCCCTCTATGTGGACAGTATCTTCCCTAGTAGAGAAACTTATTTTAGAGCATTGACTTCCCCTAGGAATCCCTGAGCTGTCAAACAGGTAACTGGGATGCAGTGGGCTGCAGGTAACCCACACAGGCAGACGGCCGCATGCACTATGGTAAAGTGTTGTTATGAACATTGACTGAGTGATTTACCACCTGTCACTGTGGTAAGTTGTTCACACGTCTTAGCTCGTTTGAACCTCGCAATAATCCTATGAGGCTGCTGCTGTTTTTGCAAACTGCAATTCAAAGACGAGAAGATAAAAATCTTGTCATATATGTAGCAGGACCAGGTCTGGAACCCCCTCCTCGGCCTGTCCTCAGACTGTGTTCCCATCCACTAAGCTCTGCCACTTTGTGATTGAGCAAAGGGCACTCGACTTAGCGACCAGTTTTGTGCCGGCTGTGCAGCCTTGGGTGAGACACCAACCTTTTCCAGTGAGTCACTCAGGGGAAGTGTTACAGGTAGGTTACGAAGACAAAATGAGGCCACCTGTGCATGATGGCTGCCCAGTAGAAAGGCATGGTTATGAGCTAAGATTAGGAAAAATTTAAGGCATAAATGTGATCGCTAATAAGAAATGATTACTTGTTATCTCCTCTATTTTGCACCCTTTCCTACTTACTCTCTGTCACACATCCTGAGACTCCCTATGGGAAGAGGTATCTTGGATATATTTTCATTTTATACGTATGGGTCTTACCCATTCTTTGTAACTACTGTTACAAAGTGAAGTGAAATTACTACTCCAAAGGGTTAGAGTAGCAGGGAGTTATCACTGATTGATAAAGCACTGTGGTAAGTTGTAAAGTACAGAGAACTGCTTATAAAAGCATGATTGTTTGCTGACCTTGAAGCCTGCACTCAAGATGCACACAGACGTCCTCTCCCTGCCCTTCCTCTGGGGCTTTTGTGGGCAACTACAGCGGAGGTTGCCAGGTGCTGCCTGAACATCCACTTCCTTTTCTCCTTTCCAAACCATTCCTGAATTTGTTCAGGATGACAAAGCGGTCTGGTTGGGAAATTAATTTTCCGGTCTCCCTTGCTAATAAATGTGGCCATATGCCTAAGATCTGTCCATTATTGTATAGGCGGAAAATTATTAGGGTGGAACTTCAGGGGAAAAAAAGCTCAGTGAAGAGGAGACCAACTCAGCTTATAAGAATCCTTTCATCCTTGCCTCTTCCTCCTTCCAGGGGCCTGAAACTTGAATTTGATGGCTGAGCTGCCATTTTGGACCTTGAGATAACCTTGAGACTAGAAGCCAGAGCTGAGGGTGGTGGAGCAGAAAACTACAAGAAGGCAGGATACTGATGAAATTGTGGGGCTTCCATAGGGATCCTCCACTGTCCCCTTTGAGCCTCTTGTTTGTGAGACAAAAACAAACCTCAATTACATCTAAGCCATTGTAGTTTGCTGTTATATTCAACTGAACTTTATTCCTAATTAATACGATATTGAAAGTCTGGGCTGGGTGTAATAAGGGTCTGAACGAATGTGGCAATTCTACTGTTCTGACAATGATGTTCTTACTCTGTCTTTACGATATCAACTCACACTTGTAGAGCAAGCAGTTTTGGCTTCATCAAATGGCTTCGCATTTGCGACATCACCTGGCTTTTACTGTTTACTGATTTTGACATTCGATTTTGTTGCTATAACACAGCAGAAGAGATTACAGCTGCCACCAAAATTCTTCTTAGGAAGAGAGACTGTTTGGTTGGAAAATGACTTTGGAAAGCGTTTAGAGTGTGAAGGAAGGGTCTTGGGTGCCCCGGAGTGGGTGGGACTGCTTTGCCCGAGGCCGGTGGGAGACACTTGTGTTGCTCCAGAGGGAAAGGTCTGGAGCAGAGGAGGGCAGAAGGCCGTGCGCCCAGGGACCTCTGAACCCTTAGCCGACCTTTACTAGAATATGAAACTATTTGATGAGAGTAGATTTATTCTTGAGACTTGATTTTGAGGTTGAATTCAACTTCTAGGTTTATGGGGGTGAGGGTAGCAATGGAATGAATAATAATTTCCTGCAGAAGCTGAGGGACCAGGTGGCCACAGCGGACTACTGTGCTGGGTTGGAGTTCTCAGTTCAGGAAAGAGGCAGGGACACAAGGACACGGACTCTGAGCAGATTTGCCAGGTGCCCGCAACTAGTACGCAGCAGAGGTGTGCCCTGACCCCAGGTGTTCAGACCCAAATGCCGTGCTGCTTGTCAGCTTCATGCCCCCCTTTTCCCTTTGGTCATTTATCCGACAAGCCTCTCAGCAAAGGCTGGTTAGCCTCTGCTCTGCAGGTCCTGGTGCTGCACCAGAACAGGTGGTGGCGTATCCACAACCCTGCGAGTTTAGAGATGAACTTCACTGCTAACAATGCTCTGCTCTTTCACTTACTTTGAAAAATTGTAGTTCACATAATCGACCTTCAGAAATTCAAGAGACTCAGAACCTTTTAAATCTGGGATGTTTCTTTCTTTGGCCATTTGCTCAATCATCTCCATCCCGGCTTGAACGCCTGAGAAAGTGAACCAAAGAAGGTGTTTATTGAAAATACACGAAGATGGCAATGGCGTCGTATCCTTAAACATACAAGTGAAATTTACTGAGTGAGGCCTGCGCTCAGACACTCAGGAAGCAGCAGTCACACCAGGTGGGTATGACTGTCGTCCCTGCTGCACACAGGGACGCCCTGGTTCTCAGAGGGGCTGGTAACATTGCTCCAGCCCCCAGGGCTAAGTGCATCAGAGATTTTCATGATCTGACCTGGGCCAAAGACTGTTATCACAGGGCAGTATGATAGGAAAAGTGCAAAATATTATCATTGCCCACATTTTACAGATGAATGAACTGAACCTCAAAGAGGTTAATGTTCCCCTAAGTCACCCAGCAAAGAATTGGGGGACCCCATAGTCAAATATGGGCAATTTGGCTCCAGAATCTATGTCTTATTGTAGCCAATCCCAGAAAGTAGTTCCCCTCTGGCCCCAGATCCTTCAAGCTCAGGAATTTTTGGCCTGACATCCACTGACCTCTTTGGGAACGTTTGAACCCCCTGAAATCCTAATACAGACTGTGACTGGTTGTACATGTGCATATAGGGGTGGGAAAAAGTAGGTTTACAGTTGTTCATATGGAAAATAATATAACAATTAACAAACAATAATACAAAAATAAACTCTGTGTTTTGTGTACTCGGAACTGTAAACCTACTTTTCAGGGAGAGGGACTACGTTTTCATCGTATTCTCAAAGGATCCCAGGATTCCAAAAAGGTTAGAAACGACTGCTTTTTATTTGGGATACACCTGTCTCGATGTGGCAGCACCACAGGACATAAAAGAGGAGAAAAAGAGGCCTGTTCCACAATAAAGAGCCTGAGAAAAGTAACTCACAAAGTAATGAAGAATACCTTTCCATTTTAACCTTCTCAAGGAGGAAGCTTTACCTTTGCTCATTTCCATGTATGCTACCCTGGCTGGAGATGAAGGAGGAAAGATTTTACCCTCTCTGACACCGTGAATGAGGTTACGGTGCGGGGATGTAGCTGTAGAATGCGAAGGATGTCAAGGTGGGAGGAACCGAAGGTGCTACTGGAGGGCTTGGGCCGGAACCCCAACATCGTCCCCTACTGGCTCCTGTGATCCCACGAGTCGCAGGATCTCTTTCTCCCCGACTTTCATCATCTACGCTCGTATAACGTGGGACCTTAGTGAACATCGCCTGATAGTTCAGCTCATCTCAGGCAAAAATTTACAGGCGAGAAACCGGCCCATATACATTGACTTTACCGTTCCTTTCTTCTATATAATCTGCCCTTGCCCCAGTGAAGCCCAAGAAAATATCAGGCCGACATTTTTCTCTGCATGTGCCTCTAGTGGGGTGGCTGTCAATCACTCAGTGTTTCAAACCCCTTTGCACATCAGAGAAATGTCCAGAGCCTCTCTCAGGAAAAATGTACACTCACCATCCTCATTAAATTTTGCACACAATTTCAGGGAACTCTAAGTTCCTTTTGAAATCAAACCCTTTTTTGAACTCTGAAGTTATCACTTTTATTCCAAATCTCCTTTCCTCTATACTATAGTGCATCCTCCTTTAGAGATCTGAGATGTCTGCTGTGTGTGTCTGTGTGTGAGAGGGAGACAGAGAAAGAGAGAGAGAAGGAGAGAGAGAATGAGAATGAATAAATCTGTGTCTGGGTTTGGACATGCCTACTGCTGAGGTGATTATTTTCTAGGCGACATTTTCTTCCCAGCCATTTTAGTAGCTTCTGCATAAGGGACTGGGCCACCCAACAGTAGAATTTGTCTCAGTCATGACACAGCTCGGTGTGAGGTTCTGGGTTTGGGTTACAGACTGCACCTGGAGGGCCGCAGCCTGGCTTCTGAAAGCATCCAACTCACCATAGTCCAGAGCCCGCTGAGTAGCTCTCGCCTTGATTCCAGGGTATATGGTCTGAGCAGATGAGAGGTAGACATTCCACAGGAGAAAACATCCCCAAAGGACTCGGACCATTTTTATATGCATCTGCAATTAACCAACATTTAAGGTTTCTTAATTATTCTTGACTTTCTTCTTGGTCAATTCCCCCCAGTATTTCTAGGCTTTCTCATTTTCATTGCTCACTTATGGACCTCACCCAATCTGTCTGTCTGTCCATCTATCCATCCATCCGTCCATCCATCCAGTAATCACTTACTGAACATACCAGAACATGTTCTAGGTGCTGAGGAAGTAAAGATGACCTATGTGTAGCCTCTGACCCCTGCTTCCCACAGACTAGTGGGTGAGCCACATACACAGACAGATGATTATAACACAATACAGCATGATGCAATGCAACATAAACAAGAGTCTTACAGTAAATATACTGATTTGGATATGCCTTGAGAAGGATACAGGGTGGGGGCGAGGAATTCTTGAGTTTTAGAACAAACGAGCCAGTAGTTTAGAAAGGTGGCCTCAGTGAATCTGCTTCAAGACCCCTCATGACTCCCTCTCACCTACCATAGCAGGGTTTGAACTCTTAGCATGGTGATCAAAGTCTTTCAGAATTGGCTCCAATATTCTTCTAAGCTCCTGCCCTTCCTCTTGTGTTTAAGTGGTACTGTTCTGAGCCTGGCACACAGAACTAGGTGCTGTTCCTAAATTTGCCAGTTCCTTTGTGACTGTGGGCTTTTTGTTGAACTCTCCCAATGTAAACACACATGTCTGTCTGCCTATCTGTCTGTCTCTCTCCTTTCCCCATTCTGCCCCTCTGCCTCTGGATCACAACCCACATTCTGTTTGGTGAACGCATCCTCCAGGGCCAGCTTCCCTGTCCACTCTGTGAAAGCTTCCCTCACCAGGTCATTTTGCACTGGGCTCATCATTGCACCGTCTGCTCTGTGCCTCCACGGCACTTTGTACAATACACATGCTTCCGTCTGAGCATTTGAAACACCGTGAGCTTTTAGGCAGGCTCACCACTTCCACCGCCAGACTTCCAATCATCACACCAAGCCAGTATCATTTCACATGGGTGTGTGCAGTCACCTCCTTACTGGTCTCCGGCTTCCCTTGCCTTCTTCTGGCTATCCTCCACACCACAGCCAGATAGGCCTTTTAAAATGAAAGTCAGGCCTTGTCATCCCCTGCCCATAAAAGCCCTTTGAGTGGTTCCCTGTCTTACTCAGCATAAAATCCAGAGCCCTTCCACCAACTGTAAAGCCATGCCCTACTCCACACCTCTACCTTCTCATTGACCTCCTTCCTTAACACATCAGTCTGACTCACCGGTCCCCAGCCTCACTAGCTGACTTGGTCTTTCCTGAACACTCTAAGCAGCTTGTACCCTCAGGTCTTTGCGCTTGTTGTACCCTTTGCCTGACACAATCATCCTCTGTAAAAGTCACATGGCTAGGTTTTCAAGTGTTACCTCAGTGAAGCCTTTCCTACCCACTCGATACAAAGCAAGCACCCCCCTCATCCCTGTGACCCTGACATTCCCTGTGCCCCTCCTCACTTCATTTTCCTTCAGGCACTTAGTATCATCTGGCATAGTTTACAGGTGCTTATTTGTTTAGTGCCTGTCTCTCCTACTGGAATTTTTAGGCTTCATGGGGAAGAAGTTCATCACTTCAGCACCTTGAACAGCGACGGGCACACAGTAGGGAGTGGGTCAACACTGAAGGTTTGATCCAATGAATGTCTCCTCCTGGAGACTGTGAAGTGAGCCAGGTTAGCCTTCTGAGTTGCCACAGCACTTGCAGCAGTTCTTGGTCTAAGGAGGCACCGCACTGTGTGGTCACTGTCTTTACTTATCTGTCCCTTCATCGCAGGCATTGTCTTACTTTTGTATCTCTAAAGTCTGGTGCAATATCAGTGCATAGTAGATACACAAAAGAAATCTTAATAAACATCTCTAAGGAGAGGGACCACATCTTGTTCACTGTTACATTGCTAATGCTTGGCATACATTAATTGTTCAATGCATATTTGTTGAAATACTGAAAATGAATTAATGTCCATTTTCTTGATGAATGAAGCACGGGTACTATCAACAACAGTGACATAGGTTTCTTTTAATGACAACCATGCGAGGAACACATTCACAGGCCTTGTTTATAGTTCTGGGAGTTTACAATCTCTGTAAGATATCGTTGCTGCATTTACACATGCCAAAGACCCACATGTGACAGATACCCACTGAGTTAACACCCAAACATGAAACAAATCAGAAAAGCATTTGTAAAGGTGGTCAAAGAAGAGAACAGTGTGGGAGCCACACATTTAGGCAGATGGAGGGCTTGGGCAAGGAAGGCCTGGAAAGGGGCTGGGATTCAGGAGCAATCTCAATGAAGGAAAGGGGTCATTGTGGGAGGTGTGCATGTGGGTGGTTGGCCAAGATAAGTTTGATAAAGGGGTTTGTGTGGGCCTATGGGTAAGGCCACAGAGGCAGGAATGGGGTGACATAGACAAAGGGGTGTCCTGAAGGATTAACTTGAAAGGAATAGAGCAGTCTGACCGGAGAAGGGAGTATCTGAGCAGGGCTATTGCTAGCCTATCTTGGGATTTTGTGTGAAATGGGAAAAGGTGCCCTCTGGCTCAGAGTGGAGCCAGCGAAAAGTGTTTTAGGAAAACCCCACGCCAGTGTATCCGGTTTGGTGGGGAGAGGAGGGGCTGCCCTACCCAGCCTTTGGACTGGCATTTTGTCTAGTGCACAAGCCACCCAATGTATTCAGTGGACCTAAGCTCAGATTAGTAATGTTGATGAGAGCATTTTGCTGGAGGGCCATGAGGTTGAGAAGGAGGGTCTTGACCTGTCTGTTCTGTATGGCATAAGTCTACCTTCAGGTGTGAGAGGAGGCTGGCTCGGTCAGTCTGCTTCCATTTCCTACCAGATATCCCAGCAGCCCTCTCTGTGCATCCCACTGTACAGACACATGGAGCCCCTGGTTTCCTGCCCAGTGCCTGTGTTTACATTGCTCCCCTTCACCTAGGCCTGCAGAAACCCTACGCAGCTGAGGGTCCATTTCAAACACAACCTTCTTTCTGAAGCCATTTCTGACTTCCAAAAACTAATCTCATTTCCTTTCCTCAATCAGATGATATATTTATTCATGTGTGTATTTTTTGTTCTCTTGATTACTGTCCATCTCTCCTACCAGAATGTGAGCACCATGAAGGCACAGACCTCATCTCATTTGGAGGCCCTAGAGCTTGGCTCAGGGTCTTGGACACAGTGAGTGACTGAAAAGTATTGGTAGAATGAATCAATGAGTTATTAAGTGAAAGAACAGCCCTTACCTCCCTCTACATTATAGTTCTTTGCAGAGGTTATTGGCAGGGCATCTATTCACTAGCAGAGCACATGGACCCATGAGGGCAGATGTTGGCCACAGTCCTGGGGCACGGTCGGGGAGGTTAGGTCGTGGATCATGGGGAGGGCAGAAGTCTTGGAGGAGCGATCAGTGTAGGGTACTGGGGGTGGGGTCGGGACTCAGGGTAGTGACTACTTACTATTAATACTTAGTTATTTCAATATTTTAACACCGCTATGGCCATATGCATTCAGCACGGTATTTCAGCCCTGTAGAGTTGCTTTGGGTTATACAGGACAATTTACAGAAAGAAGCTGGGCGGCAATGCCAGGGGCAGGGCTAAGGAGGGGTGGCTGGAGGATGATCAGGGTAGAGGCAATACAAGGGAAGCATAGAGGAATGATGGTGAGATCTCAGGGGAAGGGGCTCAGGTAGGAGAGGAGGTCTCTGGTCAAGCAATGAATGATCTGAGGGCTGGTGGAAATTCAAGGAGTGGGTAAGCAAGTGTGAGCTCTCCCACATTCTGGGAGGTGGGATGATATTAACTAACAGCTTATACTCAGAATGGACTCAGGAGCCGGGTCCACCTGGCATCTGTGCTAGGTCTTCCTCGATCTGCTAGTTGAGTTGGGGGGTCATCAAGGGGTCCTGGACAGGGGAATAGCAGATGAAAGAGACTATGGGAATAAGGGGAATGCTCCTGGGGCTCCGGTTTGTGGCCATGCACCAATGGGTATAGAAATATTTCCACATTTTAATAAATGGTGAGGCCATCCTAACATGTAGTCATGCTAATAATATATGCAGGCAAAGAACTGTAAATGGGTGTGTCATACCAAGGCAGGCATACGACAAACCTTTGAAAAGAGGAAACCATTTTTCACAGCAGTGGATAACAATGGGAAAGAACGTTAGACCAAAAAATTTATACCCACGAGACTACATGCAAATTAAGATAGAAATTCTATCTCTGCCTGGCACATAGTAGGATCTGGATAAATATTTACTAACTGACCAACTGACTGACTTACAAGATCCTGGTTAACTAAGAAAGGTTCTAGAACACGGCGAAAGAAATGAGAAAACCAAACCATCATACAAAATAGCTCTCCATTTCTACAGTAAAAAAGCATGACAAACCAAAGCAGATACATCACTTGCCAGTAGTCTCCCAACTGAAATAATACATTTGTGTTTCCTTACCATTTACAAAGCTCACGCCAATTCTTTCAGGTGGGTGTTATCCCGCCTCCGTCTTGGACATGTGGACACAGAGGCTTAGAGAATCTGAATGGCCTCTCTGAGATTATACACTAAGTCAGGCGCCTGGGGCTCAGACCTTGCTCTTCTGGCTCCTACTTTTTATGTTTATAGTTTTTTTGTTTAATGACTTGATACATGCTAGAATTTTTCATTTTAATTTGGGGATTTTAAATAGGAGTTACTTGATGCCCTCTTTCTTCTATGTGGAAAAAACCATTAAGTATCTGGAAATTTTCAAGCATCAAGTGCAAACCCCTTTGTATTTTTGGGGGCACAAGTGAGGCTTTAAATTCCCTTCCAGTAGCAAAAAAAACTGTTTTTCCTTCTTGGTTAAAGAAAGTTTCCAAAGTGGGCTACTTTGATGGAGATCCAGGAACTCAAAATTGCATACAGAAATACATATATTTCCTCAAAAAATTGTACGAGTGAATGAAATTCCTGGGCTATAAAGGGATGGCTTGTATATAACTTTCAGTTGAATTGTTTGGTTAGGATGATAATTTATGGGCAGGGGAGGAAAGGAACCTTGTCAGGCAAGGTGATGACTCCTAAAAGGTTAAGTAATTTGGCTGACAAGTAAGGGCAGGGTGAGTTGCCTGTTAGAAGGGATCCAAGATTATTTAAAAACCCTGCCGGCCAAGTTCCCTATTTTGCTGCTTCTAAGGAATTACTTCTTTCCAAGATTCGAAGCCTCAGAACTCATTACATTTCCATCCAACATATGGACAGAATAACACTTCTAAATTAGATGGCCCACGCGCGAGCCATTCCAATGACTAGAGACAAGAAAACTCTGGTGCAACTGAGAAAACTCCTGAGACAGGTCAGTTTGCCATTACTGCTCATGGGGGAGAGCTTTGACAGACTCTGGAAAAATTGATTAAAGAAGTGAGGAGAGAATGAAATTTAGCCTTTCACACAGAGGCAAAATTTGAAAAATTAAGTTCAATTGGTTTCAAGCCTAGACTTCAAGAATATTCTAATGTAATAGTGCAGATGAAGTGTCTGTGAGAAGTCTGAATCAGTAGGTACGGGACATGGGAAGAAGTGGAGAATGTTTCCAGGGATTCAGCCCACACATCTGGTTTCATATGAAAATCCAAATGACAAGCACCTTGAAAATTCACACCAAATCTTTCCTCCCCAAACTGCATACAGAGCACGGACAAGTTAAAAACTTCTTAAGTGGGAGGGTTGTTTGCTCTGGCAGGATCCTGGTCACTGATGTGATTCAAGACCTGGCCCCAAAGCAGCGCGATCACAGCAGCTCCCTAATCCTCACCGCGCCGGCTGAGACACACGTCAGCATTTTTGGCCACTGTGCTGGGTTCCCCATTGAAATGGAAGGAAAAAATAAGCCCAGACTCTTGAAGAACCCTCTTAACACGGCTGAACGTGGCGAAACTGAGCATGCAGTTCTTTCTTAGAGCTGTTCACAGTCTTCTTGGTGAGCAGGAGTGACACGAAAAACAAACAAAACAGAAGAACCGAGGCAGACCCTAGGAACTCAGAAGATGTGACAGCTGCCTGTTCAGGGTGTCCCACCAGAACTGGGACGTCTCCAGCGAGAGGGTAATCCCCGTCGGGAGACTGTCTGCTGGCAGAGACCTGAAGCTTGTTCGTGATTCTTACCTCAAGCAGGGGAAGAGTCCAAAGCCAGGGAGCACCTTCGATTCCCTCTGCCTTTGAAGTCAGTGTGTTCTCTCCTTGAGCTTTGAACTCAGCTGCGCCGAAGACAGGATAATTAAGTCTGAATCATCTGGTGGTGGATTCTTTTAATGCCTCTGTCAAAATATGATACATAATTGCTTCACCTCAATTACCCAATGGCATGAATGAACACTACAGGCTCTACCTAGATGAGCAGACAATGCCACCCATGCAATAATTACCTCCCTGCCACACACACACACACACACACACACACACACACACACACACAGCGTGCTCATGTGAAATTGTCATGGCTACTTTACCAGAATGATTAAGTCAAGACTTCCAATGTATTGGAAAAGGTGTTAAATTGTATTGAATTGGAAGAGGAAGAATTTTTCTTTCTGGAATAAGCTGATTTCCGCTGGTCAGGGTGCCTGCAGGGCTTGGCTCCACTACTGCAAAGAATACGCTTTGGACTTTTAGTGAATCAGATTCAGTCTGAGAGCATGAAGCTAGATAACCAGGCTGACCTACTTACCATCTTTGTCTTCCAGGGCAAGACCACAGAAGGCATTCCTAAGTGTCCTCTTCTTGTCTGAAGGTTATTAATGGCTTCCTGTCTCAGCATGTCTTTGAAGTAAGCTGGGTGGGTTCATCAACTAGGTATCATGTAACTTGATATCTTTAGACTCTAAACTCCATCCCTACTCCCATCCCCCATGTTTTAGTCATTGCATTTTCGATGGCCAGGGATCTGATTGCATGAAGTGTCTAATGACTTATTTACCATTTTCTGGGTAAGATAGGGTGACCGGTGGTCCTGGTTTTCCCAGCATGCAGCATCTTCAGCACTGAAACCAGGACAGCCTTAGGAAACCCGAGAGGACTGGTCACCCTGGTAAGAAAACCAGGCATGTTCACTTGGCATTGTCTGCACTTCTGACAGCCCGATCAGTTTTCTCATCGAGTGCACCTCCAGTTATTTTTACCTGCTTCGCCTGAGTCTCCTTAGGGGTAAAATGAAGCTAAAAATAGTATCTACCTTCATAAGTTCTGATGGGGAAAAAAAGGTTGGTAACTGTTTTAGTTTGTTTGTTTAGTTAGTCTGTTGTAACAAAACACTATAGAATAGTCTAAGCTTAAGCTAAGCTTATATGCTAAGATCTCATAGCTTAAAAACAACAGAAATGTGTTGCTCACTCTTCAGAAGGCTGGGAAGTCCAAGATCAAGATGCCAGCATGGTCATGTTTTGATGAGGACCCTCTGCCAGGTTCATTAGCTGGTGTCTTCTGGCTGCGTCCTCACGTGGTGGACGGAGCTGGGAGTTCTCGGGGACCTCTTTTATAAGGCACTAATCCCATTATGACATAAGGGCCCACCTAATAATATCATTGCCTTTGGGGGTTAGGACTTCAGTGTATGAATTTTGGGGAGACACAAACAGTCAGATAGCAACAACCTATGAGAATGCGCTCCTAACACTGTAAAGTGCTGCACAATCTGATTCATTAGTATGTGGCCATTATCAATGGTGGTATGAGACACTGTAGCCTCTCTCCTCATAGAATCACTTATTGTCAGCCATCACAGATTAATCTAGTTATTAAATCAAATATTGACTGGGCACCTACCAAGGGCAAGCCCCGCTTCAACAAAAAAGACAGAATCCCTGTCCACCTGGAGTTTATGTTCTAAAAGATGGAGATATAAAATAAACCACCAAACAAAAGGTATAGACGTGGCACGTGCCATGAAGGAAACGAGGGGATGGAGTTTGTGCAGAGGCCTTGTAATTGGAAGTGCAGTGCAACTGGGGAGGTGTGCTATTTTGTTAGGATGGTCCGGGAAGACTTCTCGGAAGAGGTAATATTTGAGCATTAGAAACCAGACAGGCAAGTCACTGAAGTGAAGGGGAAGGTGGAGAGAACAGCGAAAGTGGGCCAGTGTGTCTGGAAATAACGGTATTGAACATCGAAATGTCGATGTCCGTTGTTCTGGGAAGAGGTCGGCAGGAAATGAGAATTTCCAAGTTATCACCCTACAGGTGGAGTTACAGCCACAGAAGTGGAAGACACCTAGGGCAGTTTCCCATGGTGCGTGTGCTACCCTGGAGGGTCACGGAGTACTTTCAGGTACTGCACAGGTAACACTTGAAATTGTATGGTGATTATCTTTAGTGTATTAGCAAAAAATAGAACCAGACATGGAGGAGGATGAATGACATCACACATCACGTGGAAATAAAAATTTCTGTCCTCTCCTCAGATTCTTCCCCGGTGGCACCAGCTTCCCCTCTCTCTCTGTGGTCCTAGGTGTCCTCTTCTCTCACCTGCCCAGAGCAGCTTCTTGGGCTCCTCCCCCTTCCCTCCTCCCCCAGTTCACCACCGTTCCTCTTCTGTGTCAGAAGGCTTTAGATCGTGTTCAGCCTCCTGTTTGCATTGCACATGCATTAACCAGCTGCATAGGGTCTGCTAGACTTAGAACGCTGAGAACCGTAAAATAACGATTGTAAATATTTCCTGATTAATTTTTTTTTTTTCCACAAAACACCTGAAAGTCTAACCATGTTTTGGTGAAAACCGGAGTCACTGTTGTGTATGCTGGGACTTTTAGCACAGGATTCGGGGCGAGTTCTTGGGAAGGGTGGCCTGCACGAATGAGGAGATGGAATGTGGAATGTGGGGGCTCTGTCCTGCAGTCCTGGAAGGCTCTTGCTTCACATGGACATGCTCTGCCCACCCCAAGCCCCTCCTCTGGGGCTCAGAGCCATCATCATCTGCAAAAGTGGAGATCACATTTACTGGGAAGCGTTTCTACGAGAATTAAACTGAGTGAGCTAGCCCATACTAAGTTTTTCACACGGTGTCAACAAATTACATACATTACTACTTGCATTTCCTCTGTTTTTATTTTAAATCCATATTTTAAGATACTTTAAACAACTTTTTTATTTTTAATAAGTATGTTTAGTTTTCATGGTATGTTATTTTTTATATTTACCTTCCATTTGGAAATAGGAGATTTCCCTTTATATAGCTTCCCCTTTCAAATAAATTTATATGCAGTTTAAGAAGTGGGCTGATTTACAGGGAAAAAATTAACCAGCAGTACAGCTCGTGAGGGGCAAAAAATAACTTTGGAAAAAGGTCTGAAATAAATGGAGTTAAGGAAACTAAGATTGAAGAAGAGAGTGCAGCTTGTCTGTTTTATTTCATTTGAAAGGGGCTATAGATTATTAAACAATGTCACCCGAATATGTTTAACAGAAAATGAAAGAAAGGGGCTGCAGACATCAGCTCTTTAGCTTTCCTTTCTGTTCAAGGAATCGTTTGGGAGCAACTTCGCCAAATTCATCATTAAAAACAGCAACAGTGAAAACCGGCAGCACCGAACCCAGTCTCATTACTGATTTTAGGTTTTCAGATTTAGCTGGACACTGGCTGGGAACTCCTGCTTATCCAGCCTACTCACGATGGCGATCTAGAATGCAGATTCGTTATTTCACTTACCGATCGTTGGCAGCATATCGGTCTCTGCAGGTCAAGGGGCGCCTTTAATTAAAACTCCAAAGACAAGTCATAATGAACTAGGTAGAATAATTGTTCATTAAAGGAAGATGTCAAGATGCAGTGTTAAGGAAGTCAGCATCCCAGCTCTTGGTTTCTAGAATGTCAGGGCCAGCCCCATAGAGAAAGAACCTATCTGAATATCGGACTTGTTTTGAACTTTGCAGACAACTTGCATTACTCTTTATGGCAGACAGAAGTGGGAGGGGACAAGGATTAGGTGTATATGGGGGATGAACCAGACAGGGCGGTCTTAGGAAATGACACTTTGAGCTCTGATCCCTCAATGCCCACCTACCCCAACAGTTTGTGTTGACAAATGTGGTTAAAAGGAACACCTGAAGAGGGACATAAAGGGAAGAGAAAAATAAGAGGTAACATTTATTATTTGTTATGCTCTGGGCACCAGTTATATATGAACTCATCAAATCCTCACCAAGACTGTATAAGGTGCTAATATTGTCTCCATTTTATAGATAAGGAAACTAAGAGGTTAAGTAGTTTGCCTAAGCTTAGTCGTCACAGACAGTAAGTTACAGAGGCAGGGTTCAGGACCCAGGTAGGTGGGTGTTCTGCTTCTGGAAGTCCATGCTCTGAACCACTATGCTAAGCTGCCTTTTTAGGAAGGTCACTAAAGGGCAACCCCTAGTCCAGGGGATGCGGAAGGTGAGGAGAGCGAGAAGGATGCTGTTGCCAGGCAACACATCTGGTTTTTCAAGCTGCTAATTGAATCTGTGTAATTGCCAGTTTGAAATCGCTGGTTTATTACTGACCAGAGGAAGCTGCCTGGAGTTTATGTGGCTCTTGAAGGAGATAAGTGACCCTACAGTTCACTCCGGAAGGGCTGGGGAGACATCTGGCAGAATCGTCCTATCACTCGGTAGCATCTCCCTGTCTCTTCCAGTTCTGTCCCAGGCCGCACTCTCCTGAAGTCTGCGTGTTGATGTTTCTGGGTGGACACCAGCGACTGACTCAGACCATGGCTCCTGCCACCCACCAGCCACACTCTGCAATGACTTACGGCAGTGACTCCCTGCTGGTTTTGAAAAATAAGCACACCCACTTACCTACTCACCTCCACCCTTCATCAGTTATCTAAAAGGGAGTTACATTTTATCACCTGCAGTTCAGAGTGAACTTAAAGTCATGCTAAATTTTAGATGCATATACACACGACTTTTATGAGAAGAGAAGGGTCAGTTGTGGAGCTGAGCAAACAAGCTAGTGACAGCTCTGAAACGTCTAGGACCCCCAATGTGAGCTCAATTCAACACATAAGGATTTCTCTGTTCAGAAATTGCTACAGACATTTTGGGCCATGTATTCTTTCTATTTTTAACAATGATTTCTTTTTCATTAAGCTTTTTCTTTCAATTGCAGTTGACATTCAATATTGGGCCACATAATTCCTGGATGTAGGGGGCTAACCTGTGCTCTG
Organism: Carollia perspicillata; assembly: GCA_004027735.1. Classification (NCBI taxonomy): domain Eukaryota; kingdom Metazoa; phylum Chordata; class Mammalia; order Chiroptera; family Phyllostomidae; genus Carollia; species Carollia perspicillata. The sequence continues at coordinate 21,217 of PVKM010004928.1, forward strand.
TAGGCTGTTTAGCAGCATCCCTGGCCTCTACCCTGACGCCAGTAGCACCGCTCTCTCCTACCCGAGTTGTGATGAAAATGTCTCTGGACTGAGGCCAATGTCCCTTGACAGGCCTCAGGTGAGAACCAAGGAAACAACAGTGTCTATGAAAGTGTTCTATCCGGGCTTTGCAGTAGAAAATGGCATTCTTCTTGAGGATCAGATGCTAATATTCTTTACAATATTTTTCTTAATTATTCAGCAAATATGTGAATACACTCTCTTGGTAAAAAAAGTCAAACACCACTGGTTTAAAGGTCCCACTGTGAAAACCCCATGTCTCCTGACTTCACCCTGCCTCCTGTCTGCCTCCTCCTCGCTTGCTTTCAATGGACAAGACTTTAACCATTTCAACAGCTTCCGGAGATTTTTTTCTGACTTGCATGGTTCTTTCAAATCATGTTTTTTAAGGCCCATTTCAATTTCTCACTAAGAACAACATCTACATAAGTTATTTGAATTTCTTCTGCACAGGAGACTCACTTGTTCTCCATTTGTTCAATCATCTGTTTATATCAGTGTAGACTTATAGATATTTATTTTACACTTTGGCTTATAATCAAAGTCTTCATAATAATTCTATAAACCTAAAACCTCAAAGTCTGTTTATAGGTGTTTTAAAAAGTCCCAAACAACCACAGTTAAGACCACATGGTATAGACCAAAGTGTGGTTTCATGGTAGCATTGCCTGGAAATCTTTAGAAATGTAAATTCTCAAGCCCTTCTCCAGACCTGGTAAATGAGAAACTTTGGAGGTGGGACTCAGCAATCTGTGTTTCAAAAAGCTCTCTAGGTGATTCTGAGACTAAAGTATGAGAAGTTGGTGAGTAGATAAAAGCTCAAATTCAGGAAAATACATTGGATTTGTATGAAAACACCTAAAGTAAGGCCAACCCAACTTTCTCTGGTAGAGACAGAATGAGGATCTTACTTTTCCAAACAGATACCTTAAGAACTCAGAGACAATCACAAATATATCATTTTAAATCTTGCTTAACCAGTCCTCACAAAGGATGTGGGGGTTGAGGGTTATGGAAGATAGATAAGACCTGCCCTTTCCCATTGAGAGACTCATAATCTAGGACTGGAGAAAGCCTGGGGTAGCAATAATGGCACTGTAATGATGGATGACACTGAGAAGTAAGTTCCCAGTGCTGTTGGAACAAAAAGGAGACACATTCTGCTGGGAAGAAGGGAAGGAAAGGCATTCAGGTGGAAGGATCGACATGTGCAAAAGCACAGAGGCATGCAAAGGGATACCCATCTCCTTGCTCCGTCGGCTGAGAAGTCCTGGAAGCAACAACACCCTGAAAGCAATGAGCACATCTAACACCCAGATCCTGGTTTCTAGGACCATTCTCCAAAGGAAGGAACTGGGACTCCTTGGAAAAATGGCCGATTCCAGGGCTGGGACAAGACATATACAAAATGATCCTGCAGCCTCTTATAGTGCCAGAAAGTAAGAAAGTACTCAAAAAACACAACAAAACAAATGAATGAAAATCTACAATGTCAATGGATACAGTAGCCAACTGAAAGATCGCCCAATGGCCAAAGTTGGAACGATTTGAGCAACAAAATAAAGTAGTATTGCGTTATAAGACAAAGTATAAAATAAATACATTCAAAGTGATATAAACAAATGATTGAGTAAATAGAGAATAGGCAAACATCTTGTGCAGAAGAAATTCAAATAATTTATGTAGATGCTTCACCCCTGAGGAGGTGGAGCGTAACTCCCACTCTTTAAGTGGGGGCTGCACATAGTGACTTTCTTCCAATGACTACAATACAGAAAGGAGGAAAAGAGGAGCAAACTGACAGCGGAGAAGCCAAGTGATAAGGGTTCGCACCCATGGAGAAGACCGGCTGGTGGTATGCACTGTTGATGTGATGTATCTGACCAGTGATGCTCAAAACTGTCAGGGTCAGAAAATACAAGGAAAGTCTAAGAAGCTGCCACAAACAAGAGGAGCCCAAGGAGCCAGGACAACTAAATGTAACGTGGTATCCTAAAAAGGACATTAGGTAGAAACTAAGGAAACCTGAATGAAGTATGAACTTTAGTCAATAAAAATGTATCAGTATTTGTTCATTAATTGTGATGAATGTACCGTCCTAATATAAAATGTTAATAGGAAAAAATGGGTGTGTGGTATATAAGCCTTTATAATAATTCTATAAATCTAAAATTTGTCCTAAAATAAAATGTTTATTTTAAAAAAGCCTACAGGGGGCCAATGAATGGGGAGTCCCACAGAAGAGTGATATCATCCCTTTGTAGTATTCTATAAAATACTACAAAAGAGAAATGTAAATTTCTAAATTCTTTGAAGGTTGCAGTGCCTGTTGCTTGCAGACATTAAGGTGACATCCTGCAAAAGAAAGAACAATTCAAGGAGAGAGATGGTTGAGAGAAGGGGTATATAACATGCTTATGGACCCCTAATGTGTTGGAGGAGAGTCCTCCAGAGTACCTTAAATCCTGGCAGTGCCTTGGGAATGGTCTGGTTCTTTTCCAGACCCTCGTGCGCTCCTCTGGTCGGATTACTTCTGCCATCCGGGAGTTATATCCTATTGGGCAAAAGAATGAGATAAAGATACCAGGTGCATTAGTTTTCTATTATTGTTGTAACAAACTCAGTGTCTTAAAAAAAAGGTGTTTGATATCTCACTGAACCTTTACAACACACCAGTCTGATATATTTTTATTACTTTTTTTCACTTTTACAGATAGCACCTTATCCAGGTTTACATGGTATTAAGAGGTGGTCTGTGGCGGATGGTCGCCAGGGCCACCATGTTACCCTTGCACTGTTTTCTCCAAGAATGTTATTTCAGAAAAATAAACATACATTTGTCCAGGCCACTATTATTTCAGATCTCTGTTAGGGCAGTTGAAGCTATATCCTAACTAATCTAAGCCTCCAAATATAGTCATTTTCCAAGCTCTATTATTTCTACCTCTGTCCATCCCATTGTCTCCCTGCCCACTGTCATTCCACTTATTCCTTTTTTTTTGTTACCAAAAGAGCTCCTAACTGAACTGGCCTCCAATCCAGTGGTTCTCACCGCAATTTTGCTTCCTAGGGGATATCTGGCAAAGTTTGGAGACACCTTTGCTTCTCACAACTGGAGGAGGTGGGGTTCTATGGCATTTTATGAATAGAGACCAGGGATGCTGCTAAACATCCTACAAGGTACAGGGTGGTCTTCCACAACAAAGGCTTAAGAGGCCTCAAATGCCAGTAGTGCTGAGGTTGAGAAACCTTGATCTAATATACCCTCCCCTGCAATATATCTAGCTATCATAGGATGGCATTTCACATCTGACCCATGCTCCTTCTAGTGTACATCTGCCAGACTTACGGCTTCCTATCATCTTTTAAACAGCCTTCCAGTATATGGGGAAATTCCAATTAAGTTCTGCCTCCCGAGGAAAGGAGTTCGGACCCCTAATTCCAATCTCCTTTGCAGCCAGGACTCAGGCATGGGACTTAGATCTCCCTCAGTCAGATATACCCCTATGAACCTTTGATGTAGACGTGAGCAAGGTGAGGAAACAGGCTGTCTCGGAAGCTTGGCATTTCGTTGGTGCAGGAGGCTGCACAAGAGTGTGGTGTCTGAAGGAGGCAGCCATTCCCCAGTGGTGACAGCAGTTTCCTCCGGTGCGGGGTGGGGTGGCAGCAGCAATCCCAGTCATGGACGTTTCCTCGTCAGGCCAGTTTTTCAGCATGGTTCTGAGTGTCATTCCTGGAAGCTTAGCCAGGAGCTGCTATTCCAGGCCTCCCCAGATTCCCTGAGTTCCCTAGTATCATTTTAATGTGTTCTTTTTCCCCCTGCTTACTCATCCAGAGTCAGCTTCTACAGCTCAGAACTAAGAACCCTGGTAGATAAAGGTGCACCATACATTCTAGAATGTGTCCCAAATCCTTGACTTAGCCCAAGGCTATTTTTGATACGGGGATGTACCCACTGTCCTTTGCCCTGGTCACACTCAGCCACCCTGCCTCAATCCCATCTTGCTTGCCACTAGAGAGCCCTACTGTCACGGAAACCCTCCTCTATGTTCCCTAGTCCCCAGGACTTCATCTTTTTCATAGACAAGGTACTTTTTACTCTTTACAATAACAATTGATTCGCTTAGGTGTAACCTGTGCACCGGTAGGAACTCGCCTTTTCAATCTGTGGGAATCCTCAGTACCTAGGTCAGTATCTGACTTGAAGGAGGTGATCCGTGCAGGCTTTCTTCCTGAAGGTCAGGATGTGGACAAACACTGCCACCTAGTGGGGGAAACTTCAATCAACCCTTTTGGTTCCGACAATGGCTATCATACAAGGATGCAACTTGGATACCCTCTCCCTTATCTAACTTATAATCATCATCATTATTGTCAGACCTTCTATGGTCACTAGGCTTCCAGATGGCTCCCAAGGATTGCCGTCTATTCATTGGTATTCATGTCTTTCGGTTGATCCCCCTCCACTGAAGAACTGTAGGTACGTGGTTTCCGAGGCTAGGTCACAAAAAACATTGTGGCTTCTGCTTCCGTCCCTCTGGGGTTACCTGCTCTGAGCGGAGCTAGATGCCGTGTCATGGGGACACTCAAGTGGCCTTATGTGGAGGTCCGTGCAGTGACAAGCTGATGCCTCTTGTCAATAGCCATGAGAATGGTCCACGTTGGAGGCAGACCTCCCGCCCAGAGTCAGGCTTCAGACAACGGCAGCCTTAGCCTCCATCCCGATTGCAATCTCACGGGAGACCCAGGCAGAACCACCCAGCCAAGTCAGGCCCCAATTCCGGACCTGTACAAACTGTGGGGCAACAAACGTTTGTTGATTAAGGTGTTAAGCTTTGGGGTGATTTTTATGCAGCAACAGGATACTAACGCACTTTCAGATCTAAAGCACTGACTGAAAGCCGTTTTACATTTTGCTGAAACAGGAGCAAACTACCGGAGCCTGGGCTCAACCTACGGCTCCTCGGAGCAGACGCCGCTGGAGCTGGCAGCCACGGAGGAAATGAGGTAAGGACCAGGTACGTTTGGGCCTTGAGGGACAGCGGGGTATGTCGTCTGCATTTCCAGCTTCAGGGTCGCACATCCAAGACGACTGAGGAGCCGCGACACTTTCGCCCCACCGCAGCCTCGGCGCCTGCGCGGTGGACTCCTCGCGCTCCCAGGCGGCGCGGCGGAGCGCCGAGACATCGATCGCGAGTCCCAGAGCCGCATACCTCCGCGCAGGCCGTCAGCCGCCGCTCGCGGGGTGGGCTGCAGAGGGCGCCCTCCAGACAGGGCCTGAGCGCCGTCGTTGTAGAGACCGGTCCGCTGGCAGCTCTGCCGTCGTGGCGGGGCCTTCACCCCGTTACCTCTCAGCACCGCCCCCCCTCCCTTCACCCCTCGGCTCCGGTAGTCGCCGCTCGGGGGCCGCCGCCGCTTGAAGTAGTAGCTGTTTGGCCGCGCCGTCGTCACCGTTGCTGCCTCTCGGTCCAGGATCCTGGGCCCTGCCACCACCGCCATGAAGTTGCGAGTGCGGCTTCAGAAGCGGACCTGGCCGCTGGAGATGCCAGAAGAGGAGCCGACGCTGGGGCAGCTGCGTGCGCACCTGAGCCAGACCCTGCTGCCCACCTGGGGGTACAGGTACGCTGCCTCGGCGGGGCGACGATGGGGCGTCTCGGGGCTCCGGGAGGCGGGCGGTGGCGCAGGCCCCTCCGTCACTGGAGGCGGGCGGTGAGCCGGCTTCGCGGGTCCCGCGCCCCTGGGGCAGTGTCACGCGCAGGCCGGACGGTCAGCGGGCGCTGGGCCCCGGCTCGCCGAGAGCGTGGCCCGGCGTCTGCGGGGCTCCTTTCCTCACCAGGGTGAGCCTCGGCTTCCGTTTTTCCAGTAAAGGAACCCAGGGATAGGATAGCACGGAAAATTCTCCCGCCCTTTATCATGTAAAGTTGGAAATGACGGGTTTGGTTTGGGTTAAAGCTTTCCAGGGGCTGAGGAATGTAACTTCACCATCTCCAGCGCCAGGGCATTTCAGGGAAAAAGTTGGGAAAGTACCAGAAGAAGGTAGCAATCGCCCCGCCCCATTCCAGGCCACCTGTAACTTGTAGCGCTGCTGTGCGGCTGCTGCAGTCATCTTAAAGCTTCACTGAGTGTTTACAGCCGGGCACCGCGGCGAGCGCTCGGACTTCCCCTCTGCTGTTTTACAAACTACAGCGTGCCGGCGTGTTTCAAATCATTTTATTTTCCGGGGCGAGATGTTGCTTTTTGCTAAAACCAAGGTAAACGTTGTTCTTATGATGACTCTGGAGACTTGCAGTTGCGGGCAGTGACGTTGAGAAGTAAAGGATCCAAGTCTGTTATTTATGGGGCTGCAGATGAGGAGGCTGCTTTGTTTCCGTTGAGGGTAGCTCCTGGGAGTCGAGGGGAGTAGAGGGACCAAAGTGAGCGTGGCCCTCTTCCAGTTCTAAGTAAGCTAGCAAAGTTGGAGTTTGTGCTGAGAAGACAAAAAGGTGTTTGCTGGGCTTTTTAGGTGAATTCTTTAAAAAGAAAACTTGCTTAATGAAGTGGTTCATTTTATGAGACTCTTACAAACTTTCATTTTATTTTTAGGGAATTCAGTAAAAGGAGGTCATATTATGAACTTCTCACCCTGCCATTTATCAGGTTAAAAGTAAGCCTGTTTTCCAAATTAAGACAAAAACAGGAAAACGAGAAATTGACATAATCCCCTTTAAACATTGTATTAAATGACAAGCTTATTATTTCTCGCTGTTAAACCTAAGAGTTTTGCATGCTGACTTCATTACCCCACCACAGATTTTCAAAATTTCTCTCTTTAAGGTATTTTCATCTATATGTGCACATACTTTATTATTATTTTGTTAATTAGGCTGGTCAGTCTTGAAAGGATGTGAAACCCAGCCTGACTCCTTGCTTGTCCAAGAGCCCAAATTAGTTTCTCTTTCAGGTTCGTGTTCATAGTGAAGGCTGGTTAACAACGGTAAGGAGTGTAGGCCTCAGCTTGTGGAAGTGAATTACATTTTTTCGAATGTATGTTCATTTTATAATAACTAGGCAGTTTTAAAATGTGTCCATATGACATTATTTTTAAAGTGTCTTTGCTGAGCAAGTGGATCTGGGGTTGCCATAAAATATTTTTTTTAAAGGCCTGAAGTTTCTAGGATGGAATTTCCTGCTTAAAAGGTGCCTCCCACCCCCTATTTCAGACAACAACTATTTTTTAATGCCTCTCCTGGGAAGCCTCTATTACTTTAGAAATAGCTCTTCCCTTTTTCTGTAGGGGAGAGAAGCTCTACATTTTCGTCAAATAGACGATTCTCTACCTTTTCTACAAGTAGATATTTGAATGAACACTGTGTTAAAAATAACAACCTTTTGCTGTGACAAATGATCCATAAACACTTAGTTCATTTGAGGTGGTTTTCTTTTTTTTCCTGCCAAAGTTGGGGTAGCATTTTTCTGGGTAACTGGCAGATTTCAACATTTATCGTTTGAAAGCATTTGAAAACAGAAGCATAGTTACTTATTTTTTTATAAGTAGGAGTAGCTTCTAAAACCTTCGCATCAATAACTTCTCAACCAAAGGCACTCTAATTGGTAAGAAAAATTGTATTTACATGTGAAAGAAAAAATATAGTGAGTTATTTCTGGCACTTTGAAAATGCAGCATTGTGAGAAAGAATAAACAGTCCAAATCTTGGAAGAATTCTTTGACTTTTGAATTCTTCTTTGACTTTTCAAGAAGTTGATGAAGTCAGCATTGCTGGGGGTAAATGTCTCATAAAATGTTCTACAGTTGTTCACTATTCCTCAGCACTACATGGCGAAATGATGGTGGTCTTTCCAGGTCAGGTACTGGTGGTGCAGAGAGGGTGGGAGTTCATTGCTCCAGGGTAAAAGTTTGAGCTCTTAGCCTGTTTACCAGTGAGGCTTTGGATCTGTACCGTCTTCCCGGTAAAAGATATCATTAGCAAGGAAGAAGCTTGAACTTACAGGAGGATGAATTTGCATTCAGTCATCCACATACATTCCTCTAACTTTTTACACCTTTCATGATTGTGAATATTCATTTAGGGTGTGGGTCTGGTATTTTGGAACCAACATAAACTGTCCCGTGGACATGGAATGGATAGGCCTGATTTCAGTCTCATCTTTTTTTTTTTTTTTAAATCCTCACCTGAGGACATGCTCATTGATTTTAGAGAATGGGGAAGGGAGGGAGAGAGGGAGAGGAACATCAATTGCCTCTCATACGCACCCCAATCAGGGTCTCGTATGCATCCAACACCCAGACCGGGGACCTGAACCTGCAACCCAAGCGTGTACCCTGATGGGAGTCAAACCTGCGTGCGAACTTTCGGTCTACGGGACGATGCTCTAACCAACTGGGCCTCACTGGCCAGGGTGATTTCAGTGTTATCTTGAACTTCCCCACTAATGTTGGCTGCATTTATTCCACAAATACTTTTATTCGCCAAGTGCTGCAATTACAGTTTTGAACAACACAGACAAAATGCCTGATCTTGTGAAACTTAAATTCCAATGTGGGCGTTTGGAAAGAGAGACAACAAATAAATAAATATATTTTCAAATAGTGGTGTTGCAATAAAGAATAAAACATGAGAATGGAATAGAGTGATGGAGACTGGGTGGAAGGCGGCATTTGCCTGGAGCCCTGACTGATGGAGTCAGTCACTTGAGCTGGAAGAGCAGATGCAGAGGCCCAAGGGCTGCGGTGAAGGCGCTCTGTTCTGGGGACGGACAGAAAGCACCTGTGAGCCAAGAGCAGTCAGCGAGGGGAAGGACGCACAAGGTGCCGAGGTAGGAGAAGCAGGCCAGGGCCAATTGCTGGCCTTAGAGGCCATGTTGAGGATCTGGTCCACGTTCAAGGAGAAGCCATTGGAGGATTTTCAGCAGAGAAATGGTGTGATATCATTTATATTTTTAAAAGACTGTATTTCGTTGAATCTCAGTTGCTGTCACTCTTAAGACACATTGTTTTGTGTAATAATACTAAAGGAAAAAATGCCGTCAATTAAGCTGTGGTATGTCATGGATTTTGAAAAGCAGTCCTATTTCAAAGATGTCAAAATATTAAAAAGTGTGTGTCTTAGAATTGATGAAAACATGAGTTAATGATAGAGAATTACTGTATCCTATGCCCCCGCTAGAATTCTAGCCATTAGAAATCTGTAACCTGGGCATTCAGTGATAAGAACGAATAATTTGGTAGTTTCCCAAAACTTTGGCTTCCTTCTTGTTTTTGTTTTGTTTTCATTGTTTAGTTTGTCTAGGATCATACCATGTATCTTATATATGTTTCAAGTATATTGTTGAGCATAATGGTAATAGGTAGCTCTTACCATCCTTATCCGTCTTTCTTGGCAGTTCTGATACCCGGTTTGCAATTACATTGAACAACAAAGATGCCCTCACTGGAGATGAAGAGACGTTGGCTTCATATGGGATTGTTTCTGGGGACTTGATATGTATGGTTCTTGAAGATGCCATTCCAGCACCTAACTTGCCTTCATCCACAGATTCAGAGCATTCCTCACTGCAGAGTAACGCCCAGCCCTCTGTGGCTGCCCCCTGCAGTCAGTCCAGCACACAGGATGAAGAGCGGGGTGATTCATTCCCAGGAGAGGCAGCCCCATCTGATGTCTGGAGTGACGACAGTATGGTGGGTACCAGTGTTAAGACAGGGGATGGGTAGTTGGTAGCTCATACTGAACCCCCTGGTTGAATTCTGTACCAGTCAGGATCATTATCATCAGCAGATTGCAGATCATATTCTTACAGAAAACAGTTTTTTAAAGTGCTAAACCCTGGGGTCAGTTTTGGGCTGGCATTCTGAAGAACCCAGTGTTCACCTATTTATTTTGTTCAGACATTCTCTCTTTCAGATAAATTAGCTAGCCCTTGGCGTCTATTGTTGCCTTTAGTTAAGCTCATGTTCCCAGCTTTGCTTCTCTGGTCTCCTCCATTCATTAAAGCTATGTGCTTGTGTAGTCCAGTTATTTCCAAATGATTTGCCGGACAGTTGGCTGTACCTGGATTTTAAAAATCGTCACCTTGGATTCTGTGTGCCAACGTGAATAAAAATATGTCCACCAATGTTCTCTTCTCAAATCAGCCACCCTTTGTCTGTCAACGGTACTATTGATTTTCTGAGCTTAAAATGTGGGAGTGATTTTTTAAAAAGATTTTATTTATTTATATTTAGAGAGAAGGGAAGGGAGAGAGAAAAAGAGGGAGAGAAACATCAGTGTGTGGTTGCCTCTCATGTGCCCTCTACTGGAGACCTGGCCTGCAACCCAGGCATGTGCCCTGACTGGGAATTGAACTGGTGACCCTTTGGTTTGCAGGCCTGAGCTCAATCCACTGAGCTACACCAGCCAGGGCCCTTGGAGTGATTTTTGACTCCTTATACCCAGCCCCTTACCAGGCTCAGCCAGTTTTTCCTTTCCTTTCCAGCTTTCAGTTTTGCTCTTCAGTCTACTTTCCTGGTTCATCTCCTTCCTGCAGGTTTTTGATTATGTTGTTCCCTCGGTCTCTAGTTGCTCTGTGTCGTAAATATACCTGTGCTCATATTTTTGAATTGAAAAAAAACCAGTATCTCTAGTTCAACCCTGTCATGTACAGAGGAGGAAAATGTCTCTCCTCCTGTACCAGTTTCTAAGGCTTCTGGAGAAGTTCCCGACAACCTTTGCAGGGCGAGTTTCTGTTCTTTCCTCCTGTAAGCTGTCATTCCCTGGCAGACCAGCCCCCTTATCACTTTCCCTCTCTCAGCCAACACACTCATGTGCTCGCCTGTGCACACGACGCACTGCCTGGTGGCTGCTTCACGCCTTGGCTCTTGCTCTTCACCCAGCCTGTGACCCGCTGCCCCTCCCCCCCTCCTGTTGGTGTCTCCACCATCCTCCAGGGTCCTGCCAACCACAACCGATTTCTTTAATTTCTCTTTGTTATCTTTATTGCCTTGTAAACATCTCATTTAGTATCCTGCCTTTTGATTTGTAGGGCACAAGTAATCACTTTTATTACTTAACTCATTAATACCAATATATATGTCATTTTGTTAATTATTTTGTGTGTGTGTACTTACCACTTCAACTTAATTTTTTTTGTGGACCTTAAACATTTGTAAGTATTCATCTTGCCTATTCTGTCATTAAATATATACATATACTAAAAAATACTTTTTAATAGGTTTGTAAATTATGAAAATCATCTGTGTTCTATGTCCAGATTTTTAGTAATAGTATCCAGAAAGATTAACCAAGCTAAAAAAAGCTTTTATAAATCTCAAAGTATTTTTATGATTTTTTAAAAGAATTTGTTATGTGTTTTGTGTTCCCGTTTCATGGCGGTAACCTAGGGAATGAGTAAGAATAATTAGCACAAATTTAAATTACATTTCTGAACCTTCCTTGCTGATAGATTCATTCAGAGATTCTGGTAGAAGGGCCCGTTCCCATTACTTCTGTGTACTGTTGAAATTGTCCAGTAAAATGGGACTTTCTATAGTATATGTAATGGTTACTTTAGTAATTTCCTCTTGGAAAATTTTGAGAAATTGCTATTGCCTCAAGTTACTAAATTCAATTCTAATAGTGTGTTATTTTGCACTGTGAGACTTGTATAGGATGACCGTAAAATCTGAGTGTGGAAACCGAGCTTGAAATCTTATAAATTATGCTTTAAGTACACGAAACAGTAGGATCTGCTAATTAAGTGTAGAATGGAGCATTAGAAAAGGAAAGTGGATGGTAAAACTTGAAACAATAGGAAAATTTTACTCTCGTAGGTAAGTGGAAATTAGTTTTCTCATTTCATTACATTCGGGAACTCATCTAGTACCTGTTGAGACTTTAATGGGAAACCAGAGATAACATGGCGTCAAGCCCTAATACTGCTGTAAACTGCATTTTAGTCACTTTTCCAGTCATTCGTGAAAGACAGAGGACAAACGGTCTGTGCAGAGGTGGTGCTGAACGTTTATTTCTCATTTCTCCGTGTGTGACGAAGAATGAGATAAACATTCCTGCCATATCAGAATGGCTCAGCGTGGGAGTGAGGTGTGATAAGCTCACCAGGGGACCCTGCTGCGTTCCTCCTCCATCCTCATCAGTTTAGGGCGGCCCTTTGTAATGCTTGTCCATGTATGTTCTCTCCCTCGTAACTGTGGTAAATGGCCAAGAGCTGGGCATCATAGGTAAGAAGCAAAGAGCCTGCATACTTTGTGATTTAGTTCGGTGTTAAGTAATTTCTATTTGTTCAAAATATGATGAGGCCTCCTTGTTTTTAGAAAGTGTGAATTGTTGGCCTCTAGGTTTTAACGAGCAAATTTGTATCTTCTCTGTAAGCCACCAGGGATCAGGTCCTCAGGGATTTTAGAACAGCCTCAGGCTCCCCTACATTCTTCCACCCTTTGACTCATACTATGTAATTTTAATTTCCCCTGCCCCTTCTTTAGTGGAAATACGAACTTAAAAAGAAGAAACATGTGCTTTGCATTAAGAGTTGAGCACATGCCTGGGAAACAAACTTTCTGAGCAAAATTAGTATAGGTAACTTAGTCTTACCGAAGCAACCTATTATGTCCAAAAGACTTGAGTCGGAAATCTGGTGAGCTTGGCTCACTCGAAATTTGCATTAACTGGTAACCTTGATGGCTATTTAATGAGTCACAAGGACAGCTGGTACGTATAAAGAGGCCACGTTATCTGTCTTGCCTATTTTATAGCATTTTTGCACGGTGCAAATGAGAAAACCCCCAAAACAAACACATTATGAAATCGTAAGATCTTATCCTTCAGCATTTGTTCAACCATCCTTTATCGAGTACGTACTACGTGTTGGGTACTATAGTGGGGTTACAGAAAGAGGGGACATGTAGTCTATTCCTTCCTAAGCTTGCAGTCATGGCAGGACACAGATGCGTAACTAGGAAATCGCAGCGCAGCATGACGGAGCGCAGTAATGAGGGCCTTTCAGGCAGGGTGGCAGTCGGTCACCCCTGTTGAAGAGGTGAGGACTGCTGGAGTGGGGAGGAAGGGACAGGTGAGAGGGAACCTGATACAGAGGCAGGGATCCGGTGACGGAGGGCCTTGTAAGCTAAGGCCTTCGGGAGTTTGGGCTTTATTTTGTAGGCCTGCATTTCTTAGTGCGTCCTCTGGGAAAAACTTGTTTCACGAGATCGTAAGTAAGTGTTAACAGGATGCTGAGCATCGAGGAAGGAGGATAGTGTTTCTTGGTTAAATGTTGTTACTGGATTTCTCAGGGCTTTACGGTGCCAAGGATGTGTTTTGTGAGTGAGGAGGGGAAAGTAGGTGGCTGTAGCGTGTAGCGTTTTCCAAACTCATTTCATCGTCAGCCTCTTTTTTCCTGAGAACATGGAGAGTCACATTCCAAGGCACAGTTTAGGGAAATGCTGCTGTCTGCTTCAGGGAAATTCTGGCAGGTTTTCGTTGGGACAGAGGACCTGCTTGGATTCTTAATTGTCAGAAAACTGACCACAGTGGGTGGAAAGTGTTGGAAGATAAAAAGGTGGCCTCGGGGATATTGGGGAGAAATGAGCGTGAAGTGCTACCGGAGTAGCAAGGGGCAGGTTTTAGAGATACCTAGGAGACAGATTCAGGGGAGCTCTCAGGTGTGGTCAGATGGGGGTGCGAGAGGACTCTGGGAAGATTTCCAGGGTTTTGGCATATTGGCCAGAGGTAATGGAGGTAAGGAATTTAGGGTGGAGCTGTAGGTTGCAGGCTCATTTATGTAGGAGGGCTCACTTCAGTGTGCCCTGTTTCTGAACCCAATAACGTGCTTTGGCTTTGAGCACCAATCTCAGTTCACTCTAGGATACAAAATGTCATGTGTAAAAGTCTGTTTAATGAACTCACTGTTTTGTTACCCTTTTCAGGCGGGGCCCAGTCAGAACATTGAAGCTGAGCCCACTGAAGATGTTGTGGATATGGAGGAAGGCACAGGTTTCTACCCCTCAGAACCGATGCTCTGCAGCGAGTCGGTGGAAGGGCAAGTGCCCCACTCATTGGAGACCCTGTATCAGTCAGCGGACTGCTCCGGTCCCAGCGATGCCTTGATAGTGTCCATACATCTTCTCATGCTGGAGTCGGGCTACATGCCTCAGGTAAGACTGCAAGAGAAGACAGACTTGCCTAGGGTCTGAGTTCCCATTGGGAAAGCGGGTGTGTCCGGACACACCTCTGGAGTGTCGGGCGGTGTAGATTTGCGTATTAAACGTGGTTGGGTGTTAAATGAAACGTGCTGAACACAGTGGTGGCGTAAATCAGGCAGTAAATGTTCCCTTCCCTCTGTTCCTTCTCTTCTTCTCCTTCATTTGTTTTCTCAGTTTTTAATTAATATTATAGAAGTGATGAGAACTCTGGTTAAAAAACTCAAGATTATGTCTGATAATATGTAGCTAAAATGTGTGTGGATCAGGCGTGACTGCACGGATAGCTTACTCGGGTACTTTTTACGTTAGTGGCTCTATGAATTGCCAGCATCTTAATAAGGGTCAGTTAGGAAGAGCAACGTTGTTCTCATGCTATAGTTGCTTTTATTCATTTGCTTACTTATTCTTCATTCATTCTCCATTTGGTAAGTATTTGCCAATGTCAGGTGCAGGGCTTTGTCTCTTCTCTCAGGTTGCTTATAGTCCAAGAGGGGGAGAGAGACAACTATACAAACCACTGTACTGTATTGGTTAAACTGTAGGAGGGACGTATATATACGTAGGATGCCAGAGATTCACGGAGAACACTGAGAGTAGAGTTTCTTAAACTTTAATGTGCATAGAATGCCTGGGAACCTTACTAAAGCACAGATTCCAATTGAGTAAGCCCAGGGTGGAGCCTGAGACTCCGCTTGCTTCCAGGGAACAGCGACACCACCCCCGGCGCTGTTAGGAGTGACAGAGTAATTCAGTGATCGTGGACATCTGTGGCCTGCCACGTGCTGGGCCGGGAGTCAGGATGTAAAGACAGGTGTCTTCCTCAGGAGTCCATAAATGTGGGAGATTAAAAAGAAATCATGGTGTATTGTGATAAATAATATAACACAATAGAAATATTATGTTAGGGGATACAGAATGTTAGGGGAACAGAATGTTAGGGGATAAAAGAGAGAGAATGACAAACAGGATTTTTGGGGGGGGAAAGGGCTTTCCAAAGAAAGTGATATTTGAGCTTGAAAAGTGATATAACTTTGGTAGGCAGAGAAGTGTTTTTGAAGAAAGAAATTAATCCTTATCTCTGATGTCATTTGATTTGAACAAAAATTTTGATGGAGGATAATAAATTGTAACATTTTTCTATGAAAATTTCATTAACAGCAAGTATTAATGATTTGACAAGTTTTATTAAGGGGGCTATATGGAATGCTTATTTCTAGACAAGTTGCAGCTTCCTGGATTTTTAATCTTTTTGATGGTAATACCTTCCTTTGTTGTTTCCCTTTCATTTCATTCCCCAGGGGACTGAGGCCAAAGCCATGTCCATGCCGGAGAACTGGAAGTCGGGCGGCGTGTATAAGCTGCAGTACACACACCCCCTCTGCGAGGGCGGCTCTGCTGCTCTCACCTGTGTGCCCATGGGAAACCTGGTCGTCATCAATGGTAATGGACGGTGCAGTCACCGTCGTTTGTGTGCGAACACTTACGTGTTCCTCTCCAGATGTTTTACAGCCACTGCGCTGATTGGCAGTTATGCTGTAGTCATGCGTCTGAAAGGTGGTAGAATAGGGGGCTGATGGTTAGGCTGCAGCCTTTGCTCTGGGGCACCCCTACTCTTGCTGCTTTAACCTTGTAAGTTTTTTCTTTGCTCCAGTGGGAGTTGTGATAATAGTGAGATGAGTCTGTTACATGTGGACTCTATGATGAATATGTTTTCCTTTATGCCTGTGGATGGCTTTTTAATTTTTGTTTATTTAACCAAGGTCTGGAACTGACAGATGGTAAGAGGTGACATTGAGCTGGGCCCCTTTTTATTCAGTCTGGCACTTCTGAACAGTATGGAAACGCACAAAAACACTAGGGTTCTGAGGCCTTAGTGTGTGTGTGTGCTGCATCCTCCCCCCCAAGACAGTCACTCTGAATAGTTTCTTCCCTCGTTCTCTTCCATATGAAGAAATTTCACTGGGATGGCATTTCCGTATTGCATTTTACAAAATGCATTGCCACCTACAGGTCCATACTAACTAGCAGTGGTCTTTGGAACAGTCTCATAACCACACAAGCTGAAGCTCCATTTGAGTGACTTTCATTTTTGTTGCATTTTGATTTTTGAGGTTTACCCTTTTAAGGATAAGATGGGAGTGACTGCGCTCTTCACTTTCCAGTATAGCTCATCTTTGTGGAGTGAAGGCAGCAGGCTCTTCAGTACGTCTTAGCCCAGTGGTCTCAGCACTTCCTGCAGCCCCACGTCCGTGCTGAGACGGAAGCCAGCAGGAGGCCTTGTAGGACTCCGTCTGCTCAGGAGCCTTGGGCAGCAGCGTGCTTGTCCATTTCACTGGCTGGCATCCTTTAGAAGATTTTGTTTGAAGATGTTTTTTTCCGCTGACATTTATTTCGGAAGCCACTGACATTGCCTTGATGTTTGAAAGGAAATGTAGTTTTAGGTTTCCTATTATATAATTTCTGTTACTTTTAATCAGTGGATTTTTTAAAATGTTATTGAAAAGTCTCAAATTTTCAGCTGTAACAGCTTTGGTGGCATTCCATGTTTGCCAGGATGTGACTGTCTGATGGCACAAAGACCTAGCAATGTCTTTCCAACTGTTCATCTCAATTGCAAATGTCACTTTTTGTTGGGAATTCTTTTTTTTTCAAGATTTTAATTATTTATTTTTAGAGAGGGGGAAGGGAGGGAGGGAGAAAGAGAGGGAGAGAAACAATGTGTGGTTGCCCCTTGCGCACTCCCCACCAGGGACCCAGCCTGCAACCCAGGCATGTGCCCTGACTGGGAATCGAACCGGCGACCGTGTGGTTCGCAGGCTGTCACTCAGTCCTCTGAGCCACACCTGCCAGGGCTTAGTTTGGCATTCTTGTACACAGAAGTCAGCAGTTTCTGCCTCCATTTAATCAATCTGCCAGAACATATCATAACTTGCAGTGTTGAAGTTACCAAATACTGAATGTGAGGTTGTAATTTTTCCCTCAGTTTCTTACAAAAGCTCTTTAACAACATATATGTAATAACCTCTATTTACTAGTTTCGAGATACTTAAAAGAGAATAGCTGCTAAATGTCTTAATTTCCGAAGTTTCGTGTATTTACCATTCTCGGCAGACTTGCATGGCAGACAGCCATTCCAGGCTTGATTACTTGAAAAGAAGCAGTGTGTCCTTAAATCTCTCCTTCCCCAAAGACACCCTGCTCGGCGCACATGTGCACAAGCACATCACTGGCTCTTTCACAGAGTGAGATGAAGTGTGCCTTTGTATATGTGATTGGGGTTGAATCCTCTGGCGATGTGCAGAATATTGGTCTTGTGGGTCTAGAGAGAGATGATGCTGTGAAAACTAGCATGATTCATTTCATAAACAAGGAAGACTCATCGCCAAGGGTTAAATAAAATGAATGGGGTTTTTAATGACATTGGTAGAAATAATGATTTTACTGTGTTTAACTGTCTCCTATTAACCTTGTTGCATATCTCCCGATTACTAATGAGCTGCTGTTGGTGATACTTTTTATATAACTGTTATATAAATGTGCTTACTGTAGTTTTTAAAGGTGATGTTTTAGAATGACTTTTAATTCATGTGATGGCAGGTTCACACTTTGGACTTTGCTCTGAGGGAAGGAAACAGGTATAGAGCAGTTTGTTTTGTATAATGTGTCCTTTGTATATTGGGGGCAAGGAAGTGCAATAAATGAAGGCATGGATGAAGTGACAAATTTTCGTCTTTCTTGTGCTTATTTACAGCTACATTAAAAATCAACGGTGAGATTAGAAGTGTGAAAAGATTGCAGCTGCTGCCAGAATCTTTTATTTGCAAAGAGGAAGTAGGTAATATAGCCATGGTTTAACTTTGGGGATGAAGCTTTGAGAGGTTCACTTTTAAAAAATGGAAAGGTAATATTAAAAAAACTGAAAGTTTCTGAATGAGATCAAAGCAAATTCAAGACAGTATTACAGAGTTTCTGTTTCCTGTTTTTCTTAGGGCTTTGGAATGCTGGCTGGCACTTCCACTGTCATTACGTAATGACACTAGCATGTAATTTGTCGCACACAATTGATGCTTCATAATTCCTGAATTAATTGTTGTGGATTTTTCCAGCACTGTGTTTAACCAGTGTAGGGAGGATCTGTGTTTTGTGGAAACCATATAGCAAAGCTTCATTATTAAAGATGTTTGCTTAAACATACATAGATTTGGTTGCTATTTGATACAGATTAGAGCTTTACCAAAAGTTGGCATTCTAGGCGTGGTTTTGCTTATGTTCTATAAAATTATTAATAGATGCAAAGAAGACACGTTTTCCTTTTTGTTTTCTCATTTAAACCAAAGGAAGAGAAGTAGGTCGGCGGCTGATGGAGGAGAGATGGGGTGCAGAGGGAAGTGTCATGCAGATGTCACTCCATTCCAGCCTCCTTGTAAACTTCCGGGGGTTTTAAAATCTGGATGGAGAGCGGTGTGGCATAGTGGGGAGAAGACATTGAAGGCAGTGTCTTTCAAGGGAAGACCACCTAGATCTCAATCCTTGCTTTGAAGGCCTAGAAACCTACTTTCGTTATTCCCAGGGGAGGTCAGGCTTTGAGAGACTGACTTATATGAACTGAAACGGATAGGAAAAGAAGGCATGAGAATACAGTGGACCTTTGAAAGCACTGGGGTTCGGGGTGCTGATCTCCCACGCAGTCAAAAATCCATATGTAACTTTTGACTCCCCCCAAACTCAACTACAGTT
The DNA here is from genome assembly GCA_004027735.1 of Carollia perspicillata. NCBI lineage: Eukaryota > Metazoa > Chordata > Mammalia > Chiroptera > Phyllostomidae > Carollia > Carollia perspicillata. Next base: position 40,202 of record PVKM010004928.1, read on the forward strand.
GGCCCTTTGTATCTGAGGGACATTGGTTCCAAGACTCCCCTGTTGATACCAGAACCCCTGGATGCTCAGGTCTCTTTTATAAAATGATGTAGAGCAGTGCATACAGTTGGCCCTCTGCCATGCAGATTCCCAACTGCGTGTGGAAAACAGTATTTTCTCTCTGCCGTTGGTTGAATTCAAGGATGTGAAACCGGGGGATATGGAGGACTGAGTGTAGATTCATTCACAAAAATATGTGTATAAGTGGACCCATGCACTTCAAACCTGTGTTGTTCAAGGGTCAACTGTACATTTTTTTATGGTCTCTTAATGTTTACTGCCATACCAGACCAGTGTTTCTTCACCTTTTTGTCCTTATGAATCCACCAATGAGCATCTGTACACATTCCCCACCCCCCCACCCCATCATTCTCTTCCACGAAAATTCAATACCATAGATCTACCATATACTTGTATACCGTGGCCCTTTGGAGGGGCACATACCACTGTAATAACTAGGGTTTTATTTTTTGCCCTGTTAGAGGCAGTACTGCCCCCGGTGAGAGTGCATGAGCTGAACTCAAGAATCTGCGAAGATGGTCTTGCTGTTAGGACCAGGAACTCCTTGGCTGCAGCGCTGTGTATTCATTTCTGTGCTGCGGGGGGGTGGAAATGCTTTACACCCTACAGTGGTAGAGGTTATGCCCATTCGATGATCAGGAAATAGGTCTAGAGCAGGTTATTTCTTCAAGGTCACAGAGCCAATAAGTGGTGGAATTAGGATTGCAATGGATGTGACTCCGAAGCCTGTTTTTAAAAAACAACTTTTCTAGAAATGTAAATCAGATTTATATTTGTTATCTGGTTTCTGTTAAAAAGGAAATGAAAAGGAAGGAGAAAAGGAAATGAAAGGGAGGAAAAAAGTTTAAATTCTGTTTTATTGCAAGTTTATGGACTATATTAATTGAATATTTTTAATGTGTCAGTTTTTATGTTGGGTAATAATTTTTAGTGTGTCTTATAGTACCTAGTATATACTATATGTTGTTATTCATCCTTTTATTCATAAATTTCTAATTACTTTTATAGGTCAATGAAGGAAAAATTTTATTATAAAAGTCAATTTTCACACCTGAAAAAGGCCACTAAACCAAAATGATTTTTAAATATCTTGAAATTTGATTTCAGGTTGAGATTGTAGTTCATACAACACAGATTCAGAGTTTAGTTGCATGTTTCTTCATATTCATTATCAGTGGGGTTGTAACGCGTGTTTTATTTGTTACAGGTAGTGAGATGGAATAGGGAGGGAGCGAGCGTAAACTGATTGTCTGCTGACGTACACTAGGCACTGTGGGTGGAGCTTCGAATTTTAACCACTTTTTGGTGGTGGTGTGTCTTTTAAACAGTTGAGCAAACAGGTGTGGATCAGAGGGTTCAAGGTTACGCACTTGGTAAACATATAGCAGAGCTGAAGTGGGAACTTCAGGTGCAGTTTGACGGTGTACATGCTGTAATGTACGTGTGAATCACCTGGGGATTCTACCAAAATGCCGGTTCCCATTAAGTAGGTCTGTGGTAGGTCCTGAGATCCAGTCTGTCAAAACGTTTCCCAGACGATGCCAGTTCAGGTGATCCATAGGCCCCTTTGGGTAGCAGTTTAGTGGCTGACGTGAGTGCTCTGGAGCGCACTTAGGGTTGTGCGCTGCTCTGCCTCTTACTCTAAGGCCTTGGATGGGCTTTCTTTATCTCGTCCTGTTTTTAAAGTGGGAATAACAGGATTTAACCCCTAGGGAGACTGCTGATTCTAAAGGATGCTTGAAAAACTGCTTGACGTGGTTCCTTGTACATAATCGTCGTGTGGTAAATATCATTCTGCTAGGATCTAAGGTCCCCAAGAGAGCTCTCCACTCTGTCCCCAGGGCCCAGACAGATGGGCAGATACTCAGTAACTCTTGGCTGTGTGTACGCGTCTCACACCAGTGTTTCCTACTGAATTGCAGCCTAGGAGCTGTAGAGGTTGGGAACAGCCCCATTAATTTGATGTTATGCGAGTTTTAGCTTTAGATCTAAGATTTAATTTTCAGAGTCACACACTATATACTTCCCCTTCAACTGGAGATTTTGGATTGTGTTTATGTAGACATTATTTATGAAAATGTATTTACCACTTTGATTTGCTTTGGCTGAAGTGGAGGATACCATTTCATGTTTTTCCATTTCGTTTTGAGTTTTTATTTCTTATTTTAAAAAATCTTCTAGGGGAAGATGTAGCCAAGATATACAAAGATCTTCAGAAACTTTCTCGCCTCTTCAAAGACCAGTTGGTATATCCTCTTTTGGCTTTTACCCGACAAGGTGAGCAGTGACGGTGAAGGATCACGGGTTGAGTGGCCAGAACGAATGGTCAGTTTGTGTGCCGTGCCCCTGGCCCTTCCCTCCTCCCTCCTCCTGCTCTAATCTTAGGGCTAGGCTTAACTGTTTTTCCCTTCCTTTCTGTATTTTCACAGCACTTTGCATATACCTTTACTGCGGTCCTTTTCTCAGTGCGTCATGACTGTTGGCGTGATTTCTTTCCACCTACGTGTGTGCTTGAGAGCAGGGAGTGTGTCGCATTCACTTCTGTATCCTCGTGGCCCAGCATGGGTCTGGCCCACAGTATGTTTGAGAGCTGCATAAGTAAATGATGTATAGCCTGTATATTGGGTCTAAGTGTTCTTTTAAACAGTATTTATTGGGGCTCTATGCTGGGTACTTGGGCTATTTCACATGTGTTCTTACTTAATGCCAACAACTTTGAAGCAGATTTTATAGATGATGAAACTATAATTCAGTCAGGTGTATAATTCACTCAAAGATCCTTGTTTTAGTCAGCTTTCTCTTTCCTGTGTGGGAGTAAAAGCTGCTTTAAAGCCCCAGTGACTTGCAGTGCACGTGTACTCACTCAGGTACGTGTCGTGCCTGGCTCGTGTTGGCTGACGGGGCGGCCCTTGTCCAGGGCGTGCTCTCCTGGAGGCCCAGCCGCCCACTGGTTCTTAAAGCTTTTGCTCGGCAGCGATGTGCCACTCCACTCGCATTTCCTCGGACAAGACCAGTCCAAATGGCCACGCCTGATGGTAGTGGGTGGGCAGTGTGGTTATATGGTAGAAAATGATTGAGAATTGTAGTCTACCACAGTCCTTTAGTTGGTAAATAATTTCAGATTTGTATAAACAGATAAATGTTTTTTATTTGCCATCTCAAGCTGCATGGTGCCAAGGCTGTTATTACCATAGGCTTCTTTAATTGGTGGTGAGGGAAGAGAATAATGTTGATTTTAAAACCCTTATCGGATTTTGATTATCTTTGCTAGTGGAGAATAATATCACAAATATTCAAAGGAGCGGATAATGGAAAAATAATTTTCATTTGACTTTGGAATAGTATTTTTTTTCTTGGTATTGCTTCTGAATTTTCTCCCCTCCCTTTTGTAGCCATCCCAATAGTCATTGCTAACACCCGAGTGCTGTTGTGTGCCAGACATTGTTCTAAGTCCTTTGTATGTATTAACTCAGCTAGCTCTCCACGTAGTGAGGTGGGTGATGTTGTTAACTGTTTTTCAGGAAATTGAGTTAGACAGAGTTGAAGTAGCTTGTCCAAAGGCGCACGGCTAGTAAGTGGCAGCACTGGGAGCCAGTTATAAAAGCCAGCGAATTATCCATTCTCTGTAGTTGAGTAGAGAATTTTTTGTTGCACTGAATATTGCTTGAAATGAAAGAGGCCATTGACTGTCTGCAAATTGTCAGTTAGTTATTTGATCTGTATTAAAAGGTATTTGTCTTTCCACTGAAACATAAAGGGCTCAAGGGGCTTTGTGTTAGTAGTAGTAATCTAGTTCACCTGGGGTTAAAAGTGTGTTGTAGATACCTGTGCTTGGGTGCTTGAGACTGCCATCTAATTTGTTACTTCTCTATAAAGGAGCAAGTTGCCAACTGTGACGTGGAAAGTGTGGGGAAAGCTGAATGTGCTGTGCTCAGTGGTACTTGTTCTTTTTTCCCTTTCAGCACTGAACCTACCAGATGTATTTGGGTTGGTTGTCCTTCCATTGGAGCTGAAGCTACGGATCTTCCGACTGTTGGATGTTCGTTCCGTCCTGTCTTTGTCTGCAGTTTGTCGTGACCTCTTCATCGCGTCAAATGACCAGCTTCTGTGGAGGTGTTTGTATCTGCGGGATTTTCGAGGTGATTTCCATGGTGACGTGTTAACAAGAAAGGGATCTTTTGTACTGAGCTCTTAATTTTTTTTTTTTAATTAAAGGGGAGGGAAGAAGACTTACATTTTTGTTGTTATTGTTTAATCCTCATCAGAAGACATGCTTACTGATTTTAGAGAGAGGGGAGAAGAGAGAGGGGCAGGAGAGAAACATCGATGTGACAGAGAAACATTGATCAGTTGCCTCGTATGTACCCTGACCAGGGGCCAACCCTGCAGCCTGGGTGTGGGCCCTGACTGAGAGTCGGGCCTGTGACATTTTGGTTGATGGGACAGAGCTCCAACCAACTGAACCACCTGGCCAGAGCCCTTACCAGTGTTTTTTTAAACTGTGGTTTGATTCGGGGTGGGTCATGAAATCAATTTAATGGGTCATTGTACAACAAAAAAAGGAAAAAGAAAAATCAGCATTTTATAAAATAGGAGTAAACTTATATTTCAGTTATGTAGCTATATACTGTGTTATAATGTAAAATAATTGTGGTTCATATGAAAAAAATTTGGATGATGGTGCTATAAGTGATAACATCACCTTAGCAACTGTAAATATCTATGGGTAGATTTCTTTTCCTTTAAAAAAAAATAAGAGTATCATGTGGAGTCTTTTGAATTGTTAAAAAACTTGTTTTTTTCTTTTAAAACTTCAAAATATCAGAAGTGCAAATGACCTAGTTTTTCTTTTCTTCCTTCTTGATTCCTAAGGTCCCCATTCTTTATTCCTGCCCCTGAATCCAAAGTTTAAAATGTTATTTTGTCCCTGGCGGCAACAAATGTCATCTCAGAAATTTGAAAGAAATCATAGTCAAAATGAAAAGACACAATGACCAACATATGTGAAAGAACCAACCAGAAAAAAAAGCAGGCTATGATAAAAATACTCGTGAAAGGAGCAGAGACTTTTTACTTGTATATTCAAGTTCAGGTGTAAAATGTAACCAGTCTCTATCTCATTTCCAGTTTGTGGTCCACAAGCTCATTTGTAAGCTGAGTGTTCAGATTCTATCATGAATTTCCCTGTAGATACAATGTTACGGGACTGGCGCTTTTACAAATTTTTCTTCCATGCCATTGTAATAACTTCTAGAGAAGGTATCACTATCTTTTATCCAAACTCTTTATTAGACTTAAAGGAGTTCTTCTTTTCCTCATTTTATAGATTTTAAGTACATTGACAATTAGGTCTGGTCATAATTCTGAGAGTCGAATCCTTCAGAACATGGTTGGGAGAAAATCTAACTCAGTTATGGAAGAAAACCCATCAGCTTGACCTCCAGTGAGACCGTAACACAGACACTGAGAGGCCGTCACCCAGTGGAGGGTATGAGACCTGGGGCTGGAAGCAGCTGGCACACCTAGGTGACATTCGGGGAGACAGTGCGTGTGGGACAATGCTTAGGGCAGGGAGAGAGCAGCCAGGAAGGTCTTGTATCCCCGTGGGAGTCACGGGCGAATTACCAGGCAGCACAGAGCAGCGATGGCTCCTCAGCACCAGGAGGGGTTGAGTCAGGGTCAAGGCAGTACCAGCAGTACCGTGTCTGTTAAAGCAACGAGGCATGTTGGGGCTTAATGAGGAAGCTTCCATTTCCTTAGGACAGAAGCAAACCTGCTGCTTAATGCTGGATGAGGGAACCATTTTAAACCCTCATTTCTCGTTTTTCCTTTGTAGATGGTACTGCTAGAGTTCGAGACACAGATTGGAAAGAGGTAAGTGTTTTTAAATGTTCATAGCAGAGAAATACCTAGTGGATTAGTGCATTAAGGGTGTATTTTCACTTTATTATGATGTAATGAAATCTGTTTTCATTAAATTTATTGCTAATTTTCAGTAAATGGAAATGTTTTCAATGTGTATTTTAGACTCAGCCCCCCTTTTTTGTAATTACACAGGCAGAAAATCTTAACACAGCGATTGTTTCACCTTTACTTAATATAAAACACTTAACATAAAACACTCTCCTTTCTGTTGCAAAAAAATTTTAAGTGAACTGCTTCTCTGCTGGAGTAGTCTTCAGTAGTTCGGCGAGACAGAATAATACATTGTGAAAAGAATAAGTGATGTGATTTTATTTGCAGATGTCTGCTATAAAAGACATTGATAGAACTGAGGAAGAACTTGGGGTGAAGGACTAGAGAAACATGAAGTTCAGTGACAGTATTCAAATATGCACAAAATACTGGGTTGGCCAAAAAGTCTGTTTAGTTTTGTTTGTAAAATAAAGGACACATTTTTCATTTTCACCAATAACTTTATTGATTTGGATATTTTGAATATGTCGGTATCTCCTGCTATCTAGTGGGCAGAGGCCAGGGGTGCTGCTAAACGTCTTCCAATGCATGAGACAGCCCCACAGCAAACAGTTATTGGGCCAAAATGTCAACAATGCCAAGAAACTTGGCAAAACCACTTTTGACACATTTCATCAGTCGCAGCACCTTCTCCATACACTGCCCAAATTTTTTTGTTTCAGTTGTGTTTTTACCCTTCTTGAAATAATAAAGCATAATATGCTGAAAATTGTGTATTTTCTTCCATCTTCAATTTTAAATTGGCTGCCCGAAAATTTACCAGTTTTGATAAGTCTTTTTAATAAATGCACACTGATATGACAGCTGTCACAATACAATCTAATGAAATTGTTTTGAATGAGGCTAAAGACAACTAAGCACTACAGTGATCGTGTGGAAAAAAACTAAATGAACTTTTTGGCCAACCCAGTGTGTTCCATCCTCCAAAACAGGGGTGTCAGACTCATTCTCACCAGGGGCCACATCAGCCTTGCGGTTGCCGTCAAAGGGCCCAATGTAATTTCAACTCCTTAACAGTCAAGGAGTAGTTACATTTGTACAGTCCTAAAATCATTTCAGCCCTTTGAAGGCAACTGCGAGGCTGATGTGGCCCCTGGTGAGAATGAGTCTGACACCCCTGCTGTAAAATAAGCATCTATTTTTTTGTTCTTATTTAAATTGAGGTCTATTAGGGGCATAAGTTAAATGAAAGAGAATTTAGGTGCTGCCTTCTCCCCCAGCACCTTAACTTTATATGTTGTGGCACGATATGTTCAGCACATACTAAATTTTCCACTTTTGTAGAAAGGCTGACTTAAAATTGGGTATTAGCTGGGCAGCTCCGGATTGCAGTTTGGAAATGCATGTCACGCAGTCACCCTCCTTCGGATTGGTCGTTGCTCCCAGTCGGCACAGTTGCTCGGTTGCAGTGTGGCTAAAGAGCAGAGTTCATTCCGTATTGTATCCAGAGCCACCTTACTCACTTACAAAGAAACCGGAAAAAGCTCTTTCTGTGCACTGTTTTCTTTGTTTGCCTTGCTGGTGTGGGGAAAGTGTGGAGCCGTACAATGAAACCAAGTCGGGACTTTGGGGAGTCATCCGTCACTTACCAGCTCTTGTTCTTGATTTCCTCCAGTTGTACAGGAAGAAGCACAAGCAAAAAAAAGAAGCTCAGAGACGGCGTGCAATGTTCCTGCTGCCACCACCCCACCCGGATCCTTTCTATCCCAGCCCCTTGCCCCACAGGCCTTTCCCTCCCAGCCCCTTGCCCCCCAGGCCTTTCCCTCCTGGTTCTCTCCTTCCTCCAGGAATTATCGGTGGAGAATATGATGAAAGGCTAGTACTTCCCTATGTTGGAGATCCAATCAATTCACTCATTCCTGGGCCTGGGGAGGCACCCAGTCAGTTCCCTCCACTCAGACCTCGTTTTGATCCCATCGGCCCACTTCCAGGACCTAACCCCATCTTGCCAGGGCGAGGTGGCCCCAACGACAGGTTTCCCTTAAGGCCCAGCAGAGGTCGGTCAACTGACAGTCGGCCACCGTTCTTGTGATTAATTGGTGATCCTACTTCTGGAGCTTGTTTGGTTTTGTTTTCTTAAAACTACAGATGTCATCTTACTGGGGTGCAACTTCTAGTGTTTTCTGTGGTAGTGAGAGAGGTGGTCACAGAAGCCTTTCAATAGATACAAGGAGGGACCCAAAAAACCCCAGAGTTACCTCCTGGAGGGTGGGCCCCCACAAGGTGAGTGTTCTAGGAACGCATCTGTACCAGTGTACTGACTGGTGTTGTGAGAGGCTGCATCGGGCTACAGTAAACTTTTTTTGAAGACTTTCATCACGTTTGCCCATTTCGTGATGGGTGATTTAGGAGCACACCTGCCCACACTATGCTGAGAGTTCAGCAGTTTTTGACCAAAAACAGAATAACCCCTGCCCCACCCTCCCTATTCACCAGATCTCGCCCCTAGCGACTTTTTTTTTGTTTCCCCAAGTGAAAAAAGGTCCAAAGGGAAACGTTTTGCTGATGTGGAAGAGGTGAAACAAAAAACAGCAGAAGCACTAAAAGGCATCAAAATTGACGAGTTCAAAAACTGTTTTGAGCAGTGAAAAATACATCTTGATAGGTGTATTGATTGCATCACATGGAGAGTACTTTGAAGGTGACTGAAGTTTAAACACATAAGAATAAATTCACAATTTTTAATAAATACATTCTGGGTTTTTTGGTCCCCCCTTGTATATTAAAGCTGCAGTGTACTGTGGCCCAAAGGTTACTTGGGAATAGTTGGCTACTGACTTCCCTCTCTGAATTCCCCTCTAGAATGACGCCTGTTTACTGATAACGTTCTGTACCAGATTTTCAAAAAGTTTAAGTGTAAATTACGTGGCAGTCTTGACTTTTATTATGGAAAGATACACAGCAAATACTCAGAACAGCTGTACAACATTACTTGGACATTTCAAGGTGATCAGAGAACCTTTTCAGTGTCATCAGATTGTTGCAGGGGATTTAAAAACACTTCCTGGCACCCTTTCTTCAAAGGAAATCATTTGCAGAGCCCCGATTTCTGAAATGAGTAAGAATTGAACTGGACTTCGGACACCTACCAGCTTATTCCGCCTCCTCCCTGGCCCTGCGGCTCTTTCCCAGGTTCTGGGTGGCGCTTCTGGGCGCCGGGGCAGCACTGTCGGACCACCCGCGGGCAGGAGGGACTCTTGCCCTGTGTCCGGCTGCATCTGGAGGTATGATTGTGTTCCCTTGTGTTTTGAACACTCGGTGCCTAATTCGTAATCTTAAGCAGAGGACCTCTTTTAACAACAAAGTGTGAAACTTTTCTGCATGCTGGTCAGGTACTTGTTCTTCAAAGATAGTCTTGTATTTGAAGAACGTTTATTTTTTTAAGATTTAAAATACACAAAGTTCAAAGTTTATTTTTCCTACAAGAAGAAAAAGGCCAAACAGAACTGTCTCACCATATAAACAACTACAGAAACATGCTACAGTGACAAAGTCTGAATCACAGCACAGGAATAAAACACTACTAGTATCTGCAGAAAATATTTCAGAATATTGCCAGTGTCTTCCTGCTTTTTAAAAACTTTTGCATATAAGGAAATGGTTTGGAATGTTATGTGCTGCAAGAATATTTTGCGTCCTACATATGTGTGAAAGGTTTTTTTTCTTACACATAATCATCTTTCCATCACAGTGGAGAAAATTCATTCAGTAATAAGGTTTTCCAGGGGCCATGTCACCTGTAGTAGCTTAACACAGAAAGGGTTGGAGCTGTTGA
>PVKM010004929.1:0-28738 GCA_004027735.1 Carollia perspicillata
TATACAGGTAATATGCTGCATATATTCAGTGCCTCTAAGCCTGGTCTATGCTTGAACAGAGTGTAGAGTCTAGTGATGAACATGCAGATATTAATTAAGTAAATACACATGCATAATTACAAAAAGTTTTTGAAGGAAATGTGTAAAGGGTATGAGACTATAAATAGGACTACCTGCTTTCTCCTAGGGGCTATGAGACAGGCTTGCTGAGGAAGTAACTTTTGAACTGTTTAAGAGCTGTGTAAGACGGGCAAACAAGGATTGAGTACCTAATAGTTACAACCCTAACTAAATACTTAAGCTTCAAGGATTAGTAAGTGGCTTCTGTCCACAAGAAGTTCTGTTTTCTTGCAAGTGATTAAGTGAAACCTCTGCTGACACATTCAGTATTAACTTCTTTGGCTGGACCCCATTTATTTTCCTGGAGGTTGTTATCACGGGTGGGGGGGGGTCCCTCAGGACCAGGCTCAGTGTAGGTGAAGCAATTTTGACAAGAAAGTTTTCAAATTGTTCAATTGTGATTCAGGTCTAAGTTCTGATAGCCTCATTGACAAACAGGATCCAAGATGAATAGTGAAATTAAGAAAGAAATGAATAGTTGATTCTAGCATTTTTTATGGTCAGTTGTCATTCTAATATCTTTTACAATTGTACCCCTGGCCTCCACATAGTTGGAGCCCACAGCCTTATTCAGCAATCTGCTTCTCAAAGGCATGCCAAGGATGATTGAACAATGGGTATAGAGCACATGCAAATAAGTAGCTGGTGGTACAAAGAATTCCTGGCCAATGAAGGCACCTTATCTGTATAATGAGCCTCATGCTGTGTACTACTCTGAGTAAAATAATGAGAAATGACTAGGATAATGAGAAACATGGGCCATTTGCTGAGCAACAAAAATGGGACCAATTAGAGTGTCAGATAATGCCAGTTTGCATTGTTTATAATAGTTCTGGGGTGAAATATACCATTCGTCTGGACTGGTGCCTTTCTTTGGAGAATAGTTCCAAAACCATTTTGCATGTATGAGTTTTAGATCTGTCAATGTCTGCTCTACATTTCACATCTTGCCCTGGCTACTGAAATGTTAGGGCTACTTTCATAGGGGTGTTATTATATGGAACAAAGTATTGCTGACTTGTATTATTATATATTATTTTGGACACTGAGATGCATTTTTATATTAGGGGTGCATCTTAGATTTGGAAGGATATCTTATGCAATGTTTACTCAAATGCAGTGCCAGATCATCTGATCTCAATGAGGAAAAATCTCAATTTAGAAAAAGAAATTCAAGCAATTATTTGATACATAACTTTTCTTACAGTAAGATTTCTCTGTTAAGTCCTCAAATGTATATTAAATATGATTAAGTTGGTAGTGATTTGTCTTACAACTTTTCAAGAACCCCTTTACTGAAAATGAGGTTATTGAGAATGAATTACCAGTTACAGGACCCTACTGTAGAATGTGATTGTGATTGTAATTCTAGCAAAGGGCTTGTTGATTACTCAAACAAGGGCCACCAAAGAAGTGAAATATTGTATATGGAAAGCCTTAGCAAACCTCTTGCAAAGAGCAAGAAATAGGGAATGAAAGGGTAAAAGGAGAGAGAGAAGATAAAGAGTACTGTGAAGGGTGAGTTCGACTGAGAGCCAGGTAATATTACCTTGGTGTTTGGTCAGTTGCCTGGAGATTTGGGGGCTGCACAAGCTAGACTAGTGGGAAAAGCTGTTCTCTGGGGCCCATGCCTGTTAAATCTGCTCTTTCAGACTGGATGGTTGTAGCAGAATCCCTGTGGCCCCCAACCTCCTTGGAGATGCATGGAGCTTTCTTGACAAAGACAAAGACTCTCTTTCATGATGAGGAATAGTGAGGGAACCATGACCACTCATCTAGCTCAAGAAGGCATTAGAGAAAAAATCTGTAGAGCAAAAGCAAGTGAATAATGGAATTTTTGAAAATCACTGCATATAAAGAAAAACTGGAAGGAAGTAGCAGAGGTGATTGATATTATGGCAATAAAATTTGGAACATAATTTTCTTTTACAAATTTCCTGTCATGTGATTATATTGTAAGTTTTGCATTTTAAGAGAAAGTAAGGTCATTCCAGTAAGTTGAGGGTGTCTGAGTGTGTGAACTTGTAATCAGAGACTCTGAGATCAAACTCAGCTCTGTTACCAATTACCTATAGAATGTAGCACTAGTTACTCAACCCCTCCCTGCCTTGGCTTCTTCATGTTAAAAACTGAAACCAACAGTTTCAGTTTATACCATATGTTTCTGTTCCCATGTTTAACAGTCCTGGAACTGAGCATAATTTCTTGTCCCCGTGTTATAAAATACCAAGAATAAGAAAAAAATAAGTTACTTGCTTGATGAAATAATAGTTCCTACAAGCTATGGCTGTTAACTAACTAAAGTAGCTTACTTATGAAGATGAAAGGCTTAATCATAAAGATTTGTTCAAAACCATTTTTTTTTGCTGTGTTCACCAATCCAAAGCTACTATACCATAAACTTGTCCCCATCTCAACCAGTTTCTCTTCTCAACCAGTGTCCCACCTTGCAAAATCCACCTTAAAATCACTCAGCTGAGGCACTAAAACTCTTCAAAGATCCTCTACAACTTATTTATGAGACACTACTAAAACTCTCAAGATGGTGTTCTCCCTTACTGCAGTGAATCCAATAAACTACTTTGCTTGATAACAGGTTTTCCTAGGAGTGTTTTGAGGACTTGACAATATGTAAAAGAAAATGGTTGGACTCTATACTCTTGGAAATTACTTTTACCTTTCACTATCTCAAATTCATGCTGGTGACATTTTCTTTTTCTTGGCTCTCTTTCATGCATGGATTCAGCCACTGCTACAATTTTTTTCATGTTTTACTTTTTTATTTTACCCTCATTAACTTGAAAGTGCAATCTAAGCCGAATATTTCAGAGGAACAACTGCTGATAGGTGAGTCCTGACCAATGTGGCTCAGTTGGTTGGGCAAAAGGTTGTTGGTTCGATTCCTAGTCAGGGCACATTTCTACTTTGGGGGCATGCACAAGAAGCAACTGATCTATGTTTCTTTCACATCGATGTTTCTCTCCCTCTCTTCCACTCTCCCTTAAGAAAGAGAGAAAGAAAGAGAGAAAGAGAGAAAGGAAGGAAGGAAGGAAGGAAGGAAGGAAGGAAGGAAGGAAGGAAGGAAGGAAGGAAGAAAGAAAGAAAGAAAGAAAGAAAGAAAGAAAGAAAGAAAGAAAGAAAGAAAGAAAGAAAGAAAGAAAGAAAGAAAGAAACTGGATTTCAAACCTACCAGTATAAGGACAGAGGGGATTAATACCCAGCACCTGTTTCAGAAATGTCTTAGTTTAGTATTTCTCTCTGTTTTGATTCCATTTTTTCACTGATTGATCAGGGATGTGATAACAGGAGGGGTAATGGCGGAACTAATTAGGATATCTGAATATCAATTTTTCTTTGATGAAAGAAAGTGTAATGAACACACAGGTTATTTTATGTAAATGCAAACCTGATGAATCTGGGTTTTCTAGCCCTCATCATAAGATCCATCCATGGTCAGCTATATAATTTGTAGGGCCCAGTGCACAGTGAAAATACAGGGTCCTTTATTCAAAAAGCAGGAAGAAAGTGCTATTAAAGGTACTAAAGTACAAAGGTTTTCCCTTTCTTCCATGGTTTCTCTTTTGATTTTCGTGGTGTTTTTATCTGATATTTAATGTGGTTCTAAATAAAAGAATAAACATTTAAATTACTAGCATAAATTTTACCATTTATCTTTATACTGCACAATTTTAAATGCAATTGACAGTTTTAAATGCAAATATAAGGACATGTAACTCATATGTAGAATCATCAAATTACCCAGTTTGTATTTTGTACTTTGTACATATATATGTATTTATTTTTTATCAAAATGGCAGAAATGCTGAGAAATAGCAACTCAACCATTGTTATTTAATTTCTTAAAGCACACACATTCTACCAATACTTTCTACCATTGGCTTACCAATGAGTAATGAAGGCCTGAAAGGAAAGGAAAAGGGTTGCCCTATCATTTCCTTTCCTTCTAAGTTATTATTTTCTCCAAGAGTGGTTGGCTAATACAGGTAAGTGACATGAATATGAAAGGATATGACAGGGTTCTTTAGTCATTCCTGTTTCTTTGAATGTATTGCTTTCTTTGTGTTCAAAGCAAGTGCTGATTTGTATGGGAAACTTGGCCTCTTGGTACTGTCAGCAACCCCACTTACTCAGCCATAGACATCACAAATTTATTTTATATTTGCTTTGAGTCTCAGTGAACTCCTATGCATTATGGGTCCATTGGAATTTTGTGCTCAGGGAACATCACGAAAACTATAACAAATGGTGTGGCAAGAAACAATAGACACACATATTGCATGTATCTCCTCAGCTCACACACACACTCCGTTACTTTTTTGGACTTTGTTTATAAAACATAAGTTTAAAGATAAAATTATTTAGTACTTGAAGATGGCAATAGCAGACATTAAACCAAGTTCCGGGGCCCTTTTTAAAATGAAGCCCTGTGGGACTATACAGGTTACATGTTCCTAAAGTAGGTCCTGGAGCCATCACAGCATGATACCTTACCCCAAAAACACAAAATATGACTCAAAAAATCTGTAAAAATCAAGTTTGTTTTTAGTGAAATTTTCTTGAGACTACTAAAGAAAAGGTGTCAAAGCATATTATCAAGTAAAATTCCCCAAAAATCTTTTTTAAGTTTCTCTCTCACCAAATATCTTCTGTTTTGGACAGTTGCTATGTTGACTGGCCCCAGGAGCTGCAGGTTCATCCAGGATGAATAAGGGAGAGAATAAGGGGTGAATAGGGGACAACCAGTAGGGGTGGATTTATGGATAAATTTCCCGATTTTATCAGAATGGTTAGCCTATTGTTTGTTTAATAAACATATAATGCAACTGAATTTATTTGTATAAGTTTGAGATATCAGGGTGGGGTTGAAGGGAAAACATAAGCTATCAATTATCTTAGGATGTTGATACACAGAAGTTGATCAGCAGCCCCAAGGTGAGGGGTGCCACTGGGATTTGAGCCCAGCTCTGCCTCTGAAGATGGGCTCTTTATACTTGATTATGCTGGTCCTCATAAAAGGGAAGAAGGCAACTACTGAGCACCTACTCTGTGACCAACATGGGTAAGATACTTTAACAATGTGATAGAAATGTTACTTTTTCCCATTTTCCTGATAGGACACCGAGACTCCATGCGTCTAATCCATCCTCAAGGTCACAAAACAAGTAAGTGACAATACTAGCACCTCGAAGCTTTAGGCTCATTTCTGAGTCCAAAATTCATAATGCTGCCCCAATTTGTATAGGGCTAAGGGAGAATCTAGGCCTCCTAGCTTCCCCTTCATTGATCTTTCCAGAATACCAGGCTGATGCCATCACTAAGTTGATTGATAGGTTGATAGACTCTTAAAGGCTATTTTCTGCTTGTTTATAGGGCTTGTAATATGGCTTGATGTAAAGGAAAAGCAATTCCACCATTCGCCTCTTTGATTCAGTTTCTGACCATTAATACCCCTTCCCCAGTTAACTTTTCTCTATTTTGGCACTTCCCAAAACATTTTCTGGGGCAGCTGGGGCATACAGATGAGAATGTCCAAGAATGAAGATAAAAGAGGACCATAACTACATTTTCTTCCTTTTTGTTCTGCCCCAAGCTCTGTTGGGGTATTTCTTCAAACAGGTTTAGTGATCTCTCACCACAAGAATTTACTGAGTTAGTTCAGTGGAAATAGTCTGAACTTATATGAAATTTTAATTTTAGCTGCTAACATTTAATCCAAATAGGTTAGAATTTTTGTGCTGGTAGCCAAACGCTATTTAAAAATTTCTGGAGCAGAAATCAGTTAAGATACTTCAGAGTAAATTATGAAATAAAAACAAAGCTGTATTACTTCTAGTTTTTATATATGATAATTTATACTTAATGTATAATGGTCTGTAAACTTTGTGAGAGGTCTACTTTTATTTCTTCATACCTGAAGGAATGAATAAGGTAAGGTTGAGGAAGGGAGATAGAAGATAACTCTGCTGGGAGCACCAGTGAAATCTGGGAGGTAAAAGTATTCCTAGGCCTCAGCCTCTGGGATTTGTCTGAGCATTTTGAATTTTGTATTCCCTCAACAGACTAGAGTGGGAAGTTTTTCCCAAATAACATACCCCTGGATGAAAAAGTGGTCACAGTGAGAGAGTGAACAGAGAGGGAAAATCATCCCTAGGATACTCCTGTTTTAGACTGCTGGGGTTCTGAAGAAGAATGTCCAATGGAGCCCTTGTGCAGAGTAAGAAGGAGATAGGTGACTTGTCACGCCCTTCCTCTTTATGTGTCTCTGGGTGACTATACTGGCTTGTCTGTTTAAATGTAAGCACTAAGAGTTTTGCCTGTGGGTATTCTTTGGCCACTGGCACCTGCCTGCTCTGTACCAGGGGCACGTCAAAAATGCCAGTGAGGGAATTTCCCCAGCATCCCTGCACAATGACTGATGAGAGTTGGTGGACAAATACCTCATCTTCCTAGCTCCTTGGCAGGAAAAACTCTGAGGTATGTTCCATCCTGTCTCCTGGAGTTCCCTAGCAAGATTGAGCTCCATTCACCCACAGTGGTAACCAGCTCATTAACAGTTCTTATACTGGCTGCCTTCTCTTCTCATCTCACCTCCCTTTCCCCTGCTGGTGCTTCTTGGATCACCTCCCAAATAAAGGACTGGTACTTGAAGTCCTGTCCTCAAGGTTGACTTCTGGGGGAGCCAAGAATAAAACAGAACCTTTATAGCCCAAATGATAAAAACCCAGAGGGTATCTTGGTGTTCCAGGTGTGACTGAAGATCTCAGTGCTGCCAGAGGAAATCAGCTCCCCCATCAGTAAAGAACTCTGGTAGACCTTGTTTTCTTTTTGTGGTTACCAAGGTAAAGGGCAAAGCTGCCTAGAGTTCAGGGGAAGTTCTTGGTACACTTATAGTTCTGTGAGATCTCAGTAGACTTTCAAATTCATCATTGGGTACTGCAAGAGATAAGAAGATGGTAAGTCTCAGCCTCTACCTTTTAGTAGTTTATAATCCTGACAGGTATAAAACTGGGGTTCAAATAATTCCCATACATGGTAGAATCAAGAAAGAAGACTATCTCCATAATTTGAGTGTTCTTGACACCAAGGATTTCTTTAGGCATCTGAGCTGTTAACTTGAGGCAATTAGAAATGAACAGGGTCAAAAATTGCTTTAAGTAAATGGCACTGTTATGGAAAAAGCAACTTATCAGTCATAGAAAATAATGAAACCATAATGGTTTATATTCAGAAGACCCACATAAAATTGTTGGTAATGAATGACTAAGTGGCAGAAATGTCAATTGAGAAATATATTCCTGGAGTTTATATTCAAAAGGAGTCACTTTATTTTAAGCAAATAGACCAAAAGAAAGCTGTATTTTTTTAAGTAAATTCATATAGTGCCTTTTATCTAAGAAGCTTGAGGCATTTCACATATATTATCTCATTTATCTTTTATAACATCCCAGTGGGAATATATATTATTAACTTTCTATTGTCATGGGACTGAATTTTTGCATATTGTTTTTCCTGGGAATGAATGGAGCTGCATCATTACATAAGAATATATTGGATGGAAGTCACTCACAACTTGCTACTGAACATGAATTGATTATAATAGCTCAATACTCTGACTTCCCTTTGGGAAATCATTTTGCCTCTCTGTGCCTCAGTTTATAGGAAAATGAAGAAGCCTAGTTAATCAGTTTAGTTTATATGAAATCAACCCATAACTATAAAAAGGCAGTACAAAAACCACATGCATAGTTAATTAATAATATGGAGCATACTAGTTACAACTAAATATTGACATAGTATTTTCAGTAGAAAAGGTTGTATACGAACTTTCTCTGCCACACGCTTTAAAGTAAGTGAGTCACTGAACTGAAACTGCCTGGTTTTGATCTTATCTGAAAGATAAATTTCTTTGTCAAGTTAAGGAACACTGTGTCCAATCATTATTGAAAAAGAGTGTTTAAATCCCGTTTCTACTGTACCTAAGAGAAAAAGTTAGATACAGTTTTTCTCATTAACTGGAAACAGTATCAAAGTTCATCTGTGACTTCTTTTCCATAAATTACTCTCCAGTAAGGTTTTTCCAGAAAAAGTCAAAAGAAAATTATTTTTTCAAATCACATCTGAGGAGTAGCATTAGATCTCTGAGAAGCTTTTCAGAACTCTCAGAGCCATGATCATTTTCACGCATGTGGACATTGGTGCTAAATTTGGGGTATCTGTATTGTCTTGTGAAGAAAATCACCCTTCTTTCCCTATGTGGTCTATGTGCCCTTCTGGCTTTAATCTGTATTGGAGCCTTTAGGATATTGGTAAACAACTAGCTGAACATACCAAAAAGAATTTATCTCTCAAATAGTCTAAAAAAATCTGGGTCAAGAGAAACTTTTTAACCACAAAATATTGTCCGACTTCACTGTCTGAATTTAAGAGTTTAGTTGTCATATTTCCAATCTGCAGAAAGTTCCATGGGAATTGCAAGTGCCCTTATATATTGAAAAGGCATGCCAAGACAATAGAAATAGCTACCCTGTGAGATATGGCAGAGGAAGCTCTGCTCCTCACAAGAAAGCTTATAGTTGTCCCTTCACCTGTTTGGACAGGGCTAGGTCCTTTTGTTTGTCTCAGCTTAATCAGTTTCTTCCATGTCTGATTAATGGAGGTATCTAGCTTCCAATTTCATGCCAGGTCTCATGCTGCATTTGGTCAGAAAAATTCTCCAATGATCATCTTACACCTATTGCTAGGCTTTAAATAGATAACTTTATAAGCTCCATCCTTTTTTTTCAGTAATCTTATAGCCACCTATAAAGATGATTAAGTGAATCTGGTGTCTTTCAGTTCATTTGATTCAACAGAGCTGTCTCCTGTTTATAAATCCCTTTCTGTAACTTAATCCATCTGGCCATCCCTTGTCACCTCTGAACTCCCAACAGCTACCAAACCTGTGAATAAAGGGCCCCTGGATACTTAAACAATCTATTTCTGCTGTCAAGAAATATGTGTGTTATACAAACCATGAAAACAGAGTATAAGGAAAAGTAAGTGAGGTAAAATGAAGAGGAATAAATATGTCAGTGCTTAGAACATAATGAGTATACTCTAAATATATAGCGAATGCAACAAAAATTAAAATACAGTCTACCACATTGGTTAGATCTTGCTTTAGCCTTCTGATGCCAGACGTGAGGATATAATACACCTAAAATGGTGGTAAATGGGTCAGGAGGGCTAGTAACTATCTGTAGGCTATGCTTTGACAACTTTGTTTTCACATGAAGTAAGGACTCTCTTCACGTTGTTACATTAGTTTCTAACAGAATCCTAACCATCCCAAGAGCTGCTTGGGTGCTTATTGTGTCCAGAGTATGGTACATGTTTTAGTGGAATCATGAGCAAGATTCAGGACACAGGATTCATACACCTGAATGAGACACAGTATTATTTAATGGAATGACTAAAGAATGACAACCACACTTATGCTATTTAATTAGTATATTGTAAGATAATTAAATAATATAAAAATGTAAAGAAGGTAGTCTCTCATTTGGAAACCACAAACATTCTTACCTATTTACAGGTTTAAGAAAATATTTTTTGCGTAGCAGTCACGGTACTCTGCAGGCACAGGAAATGGGAACTTGACCTATCCTAAAGTTTCAGGAAAGGCTTCCTGGAGGCGACGATAGCTTGAACTAGGTCCTGAAGAATGCACTAGAGTAGCCAGGTCAAGAAAAGAAGTAACAGTGATATGGACAAGAAATCTAACATAAAGGAAAACCACAGATGCCTTTGCATAGGAAAATCCTAGTATCTCAGTTTTACTAACGGGTGTGAGATGAAGTTGGGTCATGAAGGGCCTTATATGTATTCATTCATTCACTCACTCATTTATTCTGCAAGTATTTACTGAGTGTCTGCAATGTGTCAGGCAGTGTTCTAGGTATTCTTGCTATAGCTGTGAACAAGATTCAAACGTCACTTCTCAAAGAGCTTGAATTTTGGTGGCAGGTGGTCTTGCAGATTTCACTAAATAACCAGGTATTTATCCAATTTAAGCACCAGGAAGTTGCTGATGGGTTTTAAGAAGCAAAATGACATGATCAGATTTCTCTTTTAGGAACATCATGCTGGTCTAGAAATATATAAGTGTGGCTCCAGATACTTGGTGGCTATAATCTGAGTACCTATAACAATGCTGGTGGGAATTTTTGGTGATTGGCTTATGTGAGTATAAGGTATTTGGGCTTACATAAGATATAATTTATTGATGATACAATGTTGAACTATGGAAGCATTTGTCATTCTACCCCTGGAATTATTTAAGAGTATGTATATTCTTTTTCTGTGGAAAATGGGGAAGAATGTATTGAATTGTTCAATTGTTCTCTTAACCAAAGAGAAAATTTAAAGGTTTAACAGATGACCTTCTAGAGTTTCTAATGGCTTTATTACTTTATGATTTATGAAGTGAAAATAACTACAGTATAAACTGTACTTAAGATTGGGAGAAAAGTTGTGATCAAAGTTCTTCAGTCCTTGTCAGAGAAGGAGGTTAAATTTTTTTCTGTTTCAGAGAGAAACTGTTTACAGAGAATTTATCACAGTGTAACTGGCCCATGGAAATTCTCAATGCATATTATTTCTAGTCATAGTCTCTGCCTTCTCCTCCTCCTCTCCCTCTAGTTTTCCTTCCCTTCCTCTTCTCCTTCCTCCTTGTCCTTTTCTCCAATTCCAGTTTCCTTTTGTTCTAGAGGGATGCTCTTCCTTTTACCATATTATTGTACATGTTGTACTTGAGTGGGGATATTAGGAACGCCTGCTAAATGTATTCCATTTCTGTTCACCATGGATGACTACATCATTGTACCCAGTTATTCGATTCTGATTTTCCTATAAAAGAATTATATATCCTCACCTATTTCAGGTAAACTGGCCTTGGTTCCCTGAGGATGACTGTATTTCCCCATTCTGTTGTCAGGCTTGACTGTGTGACTTGTTTTGGCCAATGAAATATGAGTAGAAGCTTTAAGTGCATTTGCCAACTCTCTTATTCTTTGTCCACTGTCCTAGATCTTGGATACTCAAATGAAACAGAGAGCCAGAGCCAATCCATTACAGACATAAAATATGGATTGAGAAATACCCTTTGTTGTTGTAAGCCATTGAGATTTTCAGGTTATTTTTTACTGCAGTATAATGTAGCAAAAGCTGCCTCACAATACATAATCAATAGGTATTAAACTCAATTACAATGAAAGATGGTGACAATGAAAATGTTTTTACTTTTATGGATTTCCAAGGCTGTGGCACACAGTTTGTTTTAATCCTCACCCAAGGAAATGTTTACTGATTTGAGAGAGTGAGGAAGAGAAAGAGAGTGAGAGAAACATGGATGTGAGAGAGAAACATCAATAGGCTGTCTCCCGTACAATCCCTGAGTAGGGATCAAACCCGCAACCTAGGTATGTATCCTGATAGGGGATCGAACCACAACCTTTGGGGTTTAGTGAGATGATGAGCCAACAAACTGAGCCACCCAGGCAGGGTTAAACAACATTTATTGAAAATGTATTTATTTATTCTTTATTCACACCATTACAGATGTCCCTAATTTTCCTCCCTCTTTGCCCACCTCTATCCAGCCTCTGTTCCCCCCACCCTGCCTTCACCACATTGTTGTCTGTGTCCTTGGGCCATTCATATATGTATATATGTTCTTTGACTAATTTCTTCCAGTCCTCCCCCACCTGCCTCCCATCTGAGATCTGTCAATCTGTTCCATAAATCCATGCATTTTTTACAACCCCAGATTTACAGCATTCCTTGATATTCACTTGTCAAACACTAAACTGTAGGCCTTATTGGCACAAAACAGGCCACCCTGTGAAAGTGTTTGAGGGTGTTAAGTGGTGCTGTTCTTCTTTCCAGCTTTATCATGGTATAATTGACAAATAAAATTGTAAGATATTTAAAGTATACACCTGTTGCGTATGAGGGGCAGGCATAATCAATAAAAAAGTTTAAAAAAATAAAAAATAAAAAAATAAAGTATACAGTGATGTTTTGATATATGTATACATTATTAAAGATTGCCCTATTGAATTAATTAACACATCCATCACCTCACGCATTTATCTATCTTTTTTGGTAAGACTATTTAAGTTCTACTTTCTTAGCAAATTTTAATTATATAATACAGTGTTATCAGCTATAGTCAGCATCTTATACATTAGTTCTTCAGATTACTCAAACTGAAAGTTTGTACTCCTTTACCAATCGCTCCTTATTTCTCCCAGCCTCTGCCCTTGGCTACCAGTTTTCTACTATTTTTTTTTTTTTAGCTTGACTTTTTAAAGAAAGATTCCAAATATAAATGATACTATGAACTATTTGTCTTTCTCTTTCTGGCTTATTTCGCTTAGCATAATGTCCTCTAGTCTATCCATGTTGTTGCAAATGACATAATTTCTTTTTGAATTATATTTTATTAATATGCTATAACAGTTGTCCCAATTTTCCCTATTCACCTCCCTCTACCCTATACCCCCTACACCTCAAACAATCCATACACATGACCCATGGTTATTGTTCATGTCCATGGGTCATGTGTATAAGTTCTTTGGCTACTCCATTTCCTATACTGTACTTTACATCCCCATGTCTATTCTGTAACTACTTATTTGTACTTCTTAATCCCCTCACCTTTTCACCCATTCCCCCCTCCCACCTTCTATCTGGCAACCATTAAAATGCTCTCCATATCCATGATTCTGTCTCTGTTCTTTTTATTTGCTTAGTAGTTTTTGTTGTTGTTGCTGTTTTAGATTCAATTGTGGATAGGTATGTATTTATTGTCATTTTATTGGTCTTAGTTTGGATCTTCTCCTTTTTCTTAAATAAGTCCCTTTAACATTACGTATAATAATGGTTTGGTGATGCTGCACTCTTTTAGTTTTTTCTTCTCTGGGAAGCTCTTTATCTGCCTTTTGATTCTACATGATAGCTTTGCTGGGTAGAGCATTCTTGGCTGTAGGTCCTGCTTTTTATGTTTTTGAATATTTCTTGCCAATCACTTCTAGCTTGCAAAGTATCTTTTGAAAAACCAGCGGACAATTTTATGGAATTCCCCTGTAGGTAACTAACTTCTCTTCTCTGGCTGCTTTTAAGAGTCTTTCTTTATCTTTAACCTTTGACATTTTAATTATGTGTCTTGGAGTGGGCCTCTTTGTATCCAGCTTCTTTGGGAGTCTCTGTGCTTCCTGGACTTGCATGTCTATTTCCTTCACCAAATTAGGGAAGTTTCCTTTCACTATTTTTTCAAATAGATTTCCAATTTCTTGCTCTTTCTCTTCTTCATCTGGCACCCCTATGATGCAGATGTTGGAATGCTTGCAGTTGTCCCAGAGGCTGCATACACTATCTTCAATCTTTTGGATTCTTCTTTCCTCTTGTTGTTCCAATTGGTTGTTTTTTGCTTCCTTATGTTCCAAATCATTGATTTGATTCTCAGCTTCATCCACTCCACTGTTGTTTCCCTATAAAATGTTCTTTGTTTCAATTAGTGTATCCTTTGTCTCTGACTGGATCTTTTTGTATGCTGTTGAAATCCTCAGTACGTTCCTTGAACATCCTTATAACCAGTGTCTTGGACTCTGCACCTGATAGATTGCTTATCTCCTTTTTGTTTAGCTCTTTTTCTAGAATTTTGATCTGTTCTTTCATTTTGGGCCATGTTTCTTTGTCTCCTCATTTTGGCAGCTTCCCTGTGTTTGTTTCTATGTATTAGATAGAGCTGCTATGACTCCCTGTGTGAGTAGCATGGCCTAATGTAAAAAGTGTCCTATGGAGTCCCGTGGCCCAGCCTCCCCTATCACCCAAGCTGGGTACTTGAGGTATGCCCTTCATGTGGGCTGAACACACAAACCTCTTGTAGTTGAGAAGACTGCTGGTCAAGATGGTAGCATAGGTAAACATGGCTCTCGTCCTCTCACAGCGACATCAAAATTATAACTAAATTATAGAACAACCATCATTCAGAACTGTCATAAATCAAGTTGAATAGAAGTCTGACAACTACAGAAATAAAGAAACCACATTCATCCATACTGGTAGGAAGGAGCAGAAATGTGGAATGGGCTGGTCCCACATCCATGTGTGGTAGATAAAAATTTAGGAGAAATATCTCAGGAGCAAGGAGTCCTAGTTCTACACCAGGCCCCCCAGTTCCAGGGCAAGGAAAATAGCTCCCTGTAACATTTGCCTGCAAAATCCAGCAAGGATTGAGTCTGTGGAAGAAACTTCTAGATTCCCTTTACTTAAAGAACCCACACACACACTTACTCAGACTCCCTCCCTCTGACCTATAGCACCAGGGTAACAGTATGAAAGACACCAGTGGCATACAGGGAGGAACTAAAGTGTCTGGCATCAAGACAGCAGCTGGCAGACAGCTTTCTCCCAGACAGAAAGGTAGGCAGAGGCCATTGTCCCTTTTCTGAACCCTCCCCTCCATAGAACCACAGAATTGGCAGGTAGGTGCCTGCCTAACACTGTTTGCCCTGCCCCAGAGATCCCCTGAGGCTCCATCCCACCCAACTTACATCTGTTAGCAGTGGCTTTTCCATTTGAAAGGCTGGTATTAGCTCATGTTTCACAACTTCCTAAATCCTTTCAAACAAGCAACAGCCAGCGTCAGTGAGCCTGAAGCCTTCATACCACTTGCTAAGTGGCCCCAGGCACTGCAGTAGCAGCAGCCAGCCTTGATTCACAGCTTGGATTCAGCTGGGAATCTGGAAGCCCAAAACAAGCGGCAACCATCTCAGATTGCTTTATAGCTCAGGCAGGGTGGTCCCAGGCAAAACACAGGTAGGGACTACCTTGACCTGCACCACCTGGGAAACCCCAAGGCCTGCACACCTTCTGGACAGCTGCAGTCCAAGTCAGAACACTACCACCCTGTCCCTGCACAGCTGATCCTCCATGGAGGGCGGAAGTTGATGATAGTGATTACAGCTAATCTTTGCTGCTGACTGACCCAGATAAATCCTTTCCACTGACCTGCCAAATGACAGTATTTCTTTGTCTGTTAATCCATCGATGCATCAATGGACACCTAGGTCATTCCCAGCATTTGTTATTTTTTGTCGTTTTGATACTAGTCACCGCAACAGGTGTGAGGTAATATCTTACTCTGGTTTTGATCTGCACTTCCTTGATGATTAGTGTTGTTGAGCACATTTTCATGAATCTGATGGCCATTTGAATGTCTAGATTTTTTTAAAAAAACAGCTATACATTCTTTGCCCATTTTTAAGATGGGTTATTCTTTTCTTTTTCTGTTGAGTTGTATGAGTTCCTTTTAAATTTTGAATAATAACCCCTTATGGAATACGTGATTTGCAAAATTTCCTCCCATTCTCTATGCCGTTTTTTGAATTTTGGTTGATGGTTTCTTTTTTCTGCGTAGAGCTTTTTAGTTTTACGTAGTCCTACTTGTTTATTTTTGCTTTTTTCCTTTTCCTTTTGGTGTGAAATCCAAAACATCATTGCCAAGATTGATATTGAGGAGATGAGAGATTACCCCATTCGTTTTTTCCTACAAGTTTTATGTTTTCAGGTCTTACATTCAAGTATTTTATTCACTTTGAGTTGTGTGTGTGTGTGTGTGTGTGTGTGTGTGTGTGTATTAAGATGGGGTCCAGTTTCATTCTTTTTCATGTGTCTATTCAGTTTTCCCTACACCATTTATTGAAGAGACTATCCTTTCCCCATTTTTGTGTACCCTTGGCTGCTTTATCATAAATTAATAGACCATATAGGCATGCATTTATTTCTGAGCTCTCTGTTTTGTTCCTTTGCTCTATGTATCTGTTTTTATGCCAATACCATACTGTATTAATTACTATAGCTTTGTCATATAGTTTGAAATCAAGAAATGTGATGCCTACAGCTCTGTTCATTTTTCCTCAAAATTGTTTTGTTTATTCAGGGTATTTTGTGGTTCCATACAAAGTGGTGCTGTGTTTTAACACATAAATGAGCACCAAATTCTAGTTAAATGTGAGCTAGCAGTCTACAGTACTAATCTTATTTTCCCACATATTTAGAAATGAAATAAATGTTACAAAATGTTGTCTTTGCTCCTTAAATAGCCAAAGACAATGACATTTATTTGATTTAGTGATCTTTTGGTTTCTAAATCCTTTGATTTGTGAATGCATCCATTTTTTTTTGAAACAAGATGACTGACTATGTTAAAAAAAATTAACTGAACTCCCTGTTCTCCTAGTGTTAGGAATGTGGCACTAGAACACCTTCCTGGGGCTTTTGGTATGCTTCTTCCCATGTTTGCTTTCTGAAGGGACCACTTCACTATGATCAGCCTTTCTTTCTATTTTCCCATTCCCCATATCTTATACTGCTTCAAACCTACTTCTTTTCTCTCTCTCTCTCTCTCTCTCTCTCTCTCTCTCTCTCTCTCTCTCTCTCTCTCTCTCTCAGTATCTATGCTGAACAAGCATTAGGGATTCTTTGATGGGTGAAAATGTATATAAGTGTAAAAAAATCTCCATTTTTTTCTTTTAAAAATTGTGAGAAAATGTTGATCTGTCTCAGTGAGCAATATAATTGTTACCAGGAATTTAAGTGGTGTGATAGAACTGGCTGCCAGAGGATGGAAGGAAAGTTGTGAGAAGAAAGAAACTCAGTGCTTACCTTCACTCTAATCCAAGGGGACACTTCATAGGTACTAACCCAGCTTATCCACAACTATTAGTTATGAGAGATTGAAGCTAAATTCAGGGTAGCTTAAGTTATGTATATATGGAATATATAAAAAGATTGCTCACTATTTGTCTATTGTTGGGAGGAAAACATTTCCCCTATCAACTTATGTTTGAGTAGTTGGGGGTCTATGAATTAATTGGCAACAGCTATATTAACAAGAGAAAAGTTTCTTGCATATGCATGTGGGAACACTTAATAAGAGTTGATTTGCTGAACCAACAAGTGGGTGAAGGTTTATATACCAGTTTAACAAAAGAGAGTGTTTTGGGGGTGTTCACAAAAAATATGTAAAAATTTGAAAAGTTCTATTGCTCTTTTACATCTCAGTGCTAATGGACAGTCTCCTTCCTAACTGGAAGTTCCTCAGTAGGGGAATTTATTGTAGCTGAATTCACACCTTGCAGGTGCTAAAGTATAGTCTTCAAGGAAACACCATTGAAGGCTGGATTATTGGCAGCTGTATTTTCAGAAGTTTCTGCTTTAGTTCAGATAAGATTTCTTTCCGTGGCTGCTGTTTGTTCAGATGTTTTCAGTGTCAAGTAATCTTTATGCCACATTGGTGGGCTGTTGGCCTCTTTATCTATTTATTGTCTATGTATGTACATAGGTATGTATATGTTTATGTATCTATCTATCATCTATCCATCCACTCATCTACACATCCACCATCTTTTTAAAATCTCTAATAAGTTCAGAAGTAGAACATCCTGAAGGCACAGGGACAAAAGGGTTCACCAGGTTTATTCTATCTCCTTTTTTATGTCTTTTGACAGGCTCTTTCCATGTTAGAGGCTTAATGGATGACCCACTACTGGCCCCAAACACATGTCTTACTAACTAGGCAGCTCCAGTAGAGACAGCACCTCCCTCACCCCCACTGTTTTGGCAGGAAAGTCACAGAGGGGATGTCAATTTACCTAATCAATTATATATGCCCATTCCTGAATGAACTATGACCAGGTGGAAGAGATCCCCTGGCCCAGGCTTGGAAGCACATGCCCTCCCATTGGCATGAAGCCACATGAAATGGGTTTTATCTAAGTTTTTTTTTTTTCCTAGAAGAGTAGGGATTCCAGGAAGGGAATCTTCCTCTATGACTTTTCTGCCTATTTTCTTTCTAATATCCACATCTGTTTTAAAGAAACTCCAGTAAAATAACTGCATGTTTCTTTTTTTGTCTTTTTTAATTTAAATTATTTTATTGTTGTTCAATTACAGTTGTCCGTATTTTCTCCCCACCCCCTCCAAACCCACCTCCCTCCCTTGCTTCCACCCTCTGCCTTGGTTTTGTCCATGTTTCCTTTAAGCTCCTGAAAACCTTTCTCCCCTCTCTCCCCTCCCCCTTTCCCTCTGCCTATTGTTAGATTGTTCTTAATTTCAATGACTCTGGTTATATTTTGTTTGCTTTTTTCTTTTGTTGATTATGTTCCAGTTAAAGGTGAGATCATATGGTATATGTCCCTCACCGCCTGGCTTATTTCATTTAGCATAATGCTCTCCAGTTCCATCCATGCTGTCGCAAAGGGTATAAGCTCCTTCTTGCTCTCTGCTGTGTAGAATTCTATTCTCAGTGCTGATGGACTCAGTGCTAATTCCATTCTATGCAGCAGAGAGAAATAACTGCATGTTTCTGAGATAAAGGCTATAAAATCAGTGAGATGGAATAAATTCTGAATTCATGTTTAAAGACTTCTTTCTCTCAGACCTAGTGATTCTTTTGTAAGTCTTAGGTCATTTCTGTCTTGAGCTTTGTCCTGAGCTTTTGACATGTTATCGAGCCACACAACAAGACACTTCACCTCTCCACCTGATAATTACACACCCTTAAATTAAGATTATGATAATTTCACAGGGGTATATAAGGTCTAATTAGTTAAGGCCTGTAAAGCTCTTAGAGATCCTTGAATCAAAGGTACCTTACCAAAGTACATAATGGTAATGTTATGAGTAAAGCTAATGGTAATGAACTTCAGAACTTTTGGTTGTATTGGAATTGGTATCAAGTATCATTTCAAATATGTGGGCTGGTACTTGAAAATCTTTTTAGTATACATAGAATATGTCGTATCATGGTTTGATTTGTATTACAGCCTCTGAATAGTTGTGAGATTCTCTTTGACAGATGGTCAACTGAGTCAAGCTATTTAATTTAACTGAAAATTAACATTGGCAGCTGTTCCTGCAAAAAAGATAATCTGTCTCTCAAACTGACTGGAGCAATGCTGACCCCTTTCCAACTCCTTTCCTATAATCGTGGGAAAATGACAGTTTCCCTCCTGCAAACAATAAACTCATTGGAACCTTTATTCTAAGTCATGTTAAATGGGATCTACAGCTGTCTTCTATAGTAACAACCACAGATAGCAGTTCTTCTCTTAATTTAGCCCTGTTTTCATCCTGACACTTGCTGAATGACATATATTACCATTGGCCTCTTGTTTAGTCTTATCACCATCTAAAATCTTTCTGATAATCTTTACTTGCAATGTAGAAAATTCCAATCACTGTTTGGTGGGCATGAATTTCCTTGCTTTTTCAATTTGGTGAAATTTGGAAAATCTCCGTTTTGGTTGGTTTCTCCAAAACCAGATTCTGAGAAGTAGATTTGTATACAGGAGGTTTATTGGATGCTTCCCAGAAACGCCACCTGTGAAGGAGTTAGGGAAGCAGGGTTAGGTAGAAGAAGAAGCTGGGCTGCAATGTAGTAATAGAGGCTTCACCTAAAGCCATGGCCAATTCTGGAGTGGGGCTAGCCCTTATGAGATATCTCAGATGAAGAAAAATGGAACAAGCTAAGGGAAATTGTATTCATATATATTCACTAGTGGTTGATAAGGGCTGTCCTCAGAGAAGGGGAGTAGCGTTGGATGAGTCTGGTCCCTTCATCAGAGAGCAAGTCATAGAGAGGGAATCAGCTATGAGCTATCAGCAGCCAGCACTCCCAGCAGATGGGAGGACAAGTGTTGTGTCCTAAAGGGGAGATATGGTGATGCACTGTAGTCCACTGTGGTACAAGAAAGTACAGTGATGCAAAGAACCATCACCCCTACTCCTTAACCTGAAATGAACACTGGTAACATTTTGACATATTTGATTATTCTTATTGTTCTTCTATTTATATACTTAAAATTACTCACGTAACACAAGCATAATCTTCTCAGAGTTAGGGCACTACAAATAAAGTTCTTTTGGCTCACTGCTCCATTCTTAGTCCCATGTCTGTGGTTCTAAAAAGGCCAGAACTAGGGTGAAGCAAATAAAACATTTGTCTTGGGTGCAAAATTTAAGAGGGCACCAGAGAACTCAGTGATCAAGATGCATAGTATCTTAATGTAGTATTTTTTTAAATAAAAACTAGTGCAAAAAAGCAATATTTGGATGAAGAAAATATCCAAATTCTAAATACAGACAGGATCAGAAACTGCTGTACCAAGTCATAGTGGAGCCTGCAGCAAAAGGAAAAATCAGTAATACTGATCCTGTCTGTATTTAAAATACTTATATTTATTTCATTGTGCATTGTATATTAATTTTGATTTTAAGAATCTATTGTACTAAAATATTATGTATCTTAATATTTGAGTATTTTAATACTCCCTTAAGTTTTGTGATTCACTCCCTTTACCATAATCTTTACACTGAGATGTAGCTGCTGTTATACATTTGGTACACAAATTTCCAGACTATTAAAAAATTTATATATATATGTATATGTGTGTGTATGTACATATATTTTGTATATAAAATGTAAAATATACATATACATATATTTTTTTACATTTTACATTCATGTCTATAATCCATTTTGAGTTAATTTTTGTGAAACTTTTTTATTAAACATTGTTCTGCTAATTCTCTCTCTGGATATAAACATATAATTTCAATCTCAACTGCTGTGTAGTATTCCATCATGTGTATATACCATTTTTTTAATTGATGTGGTATATTTAGTGATTATCACCTGAGCTTTTTATTTGTTTGTTTTTAAATATTTTTTTAAATTTAAATTTAAGTATTGTTGATATGCAACCTATATTGGTTGTATTTGTTTTAGGTATACAATGTATTGTGATAAATTTTCTTTATTTTTTGATATTACAAACAATGCTGCACCCTAGTCCATGTATTCTTGTGCATATGTACAGTTATTTTTCTAAGTGGAACTGTTATATCAGAGTGTATGCAT
Organism: Carollia perspicillata; assembly: GCA_004027735.1. Classification (NCBI taxonomy): domain Eukaryota; kingdom Metazoa; phylum Chordata; class Mammalia; order Chiroptera; family Phyllostomidae; genus Carollia; species Carollia perspicillata. The sequence continues at coordinate 21,110 of PVKM010004929.1, forward strand.
ACTATATGCAGAGTGCATTGTCAATTTCAATAGATCCTGGTGGAGTGCTGCCCAGAAAATGAGAATACCTGTTTTCTCACTGCCTAGTCAACATTTGATGTTCTCTAACTTTAACTTTGGCAATCTTATGGTTGAAAAATTATATCTCATAAAAAATAATCTCTTCTGATTATTGGTGAGGATGAACATATTTTCACACTTATTAATTTTTTTAGTATTTCATCTTCTGTTAAATGGTCATTAAAAAATCTTTTGCCCATTTTTCTTTATTGGGTTGTTTTTTTCTGATTAATTTGAAAGAGTTCTTCATACTAGTTATTAATATTTGACTGTTATATTTATTTCAAATATTTTCTCCTAGTTTCTCGATTGTCCTTTAAAATTATTTATGCTGTCTTTTGCCACATAGAAGTTTCTAATTTGCTTGTAGTCAAATATGTTGATTTTTTCTCTTGTTTCTGCTTTTTAAGTCTTATTTAAGAAAGTTTTCTCTACTCTTAGATTAGAAAGTTATCATTCTATATTTTCTTATAAATATGTATTTGTTTGTTGATTTATTTATAGGTCTTTTATTGACCTGCAGTTTATATTTCTGTGTGGTGTGAAAGATTTAACTTTATTGCTTCTCATTAATAAATTTCTAGTTATTTGCTTATGCCCTACACATTACCTTGTTTGTCCACCAAATTTATCTTTGTGGGCTGGTTTTGGTAGGTGCGATAGAGAGGGCACTATACTTAGTGTCTGGACCACTCACTTACTGTTTCTGCAAATCATTATTACTTAGATTCTTAATAGTTATTGGCTCAAAAAATAATACTAAGTCACTAAATGGTGAGGATGACAGAACTGTCCACTGTATCAGTACAGGCTATCCAAGGCCCATCAAATGTCCTTGGGTCTAGATTGGAGAAAATACTCCTCAAAATTCCTTGAGGAAGGCAATGTAGCACAATGCCTTCCCAATTGAACAGAGCTGGCTCTCAATCTTAGCTCTGCCATTTTCATCTGTGTGAACCTGGGCAAGTTTGTTAATCTCTGAGAGTAAGTTTCCATGTCCTTAAAAAAGTAATTATAGTTCTTATTTTGTGGGTTAGTTGTGAAGATCAGAGATAATACTTATAAAGTACTCAACACATGTTTAGTATTCAATCATGTTAACCATTATTATTTTCAGTATGATAATGACTTCTGCAGAGATGTAAATATTTGGAAAGGGTAGAGGAAGGGTGAGAATTGAGAAATCACAAACATTCTTGAAGGGGTAGTGGGATGGATGTGAGAGTGTTGGCACTCCCAGAGAAGCCCAGGAGAGGTGTTAGAACCAGCACCACAACAGTTTAGCACCCATGCTAGGCCAGCGAAAAAGCACCTGTGGCTCTAGGCTCTTTCCTTGCTAAACAAAATTACGATTCATGACCTTGGGAATGTGCGGGAACCCTGAGAACCAATGTATAACAGATGGTCTATGTCCAAGAGCAAATAAACTGAGCATATCTTCAGGTAAAGCTGAAACAAATTATCATATGGAGAGTTAATAGGGCCTAACAGACAGTTGCTTGGGGCCAAAGCTGGGAGTTGCAAAAAGGAACTCAAAGGGATACCAAACCAGAACACACATGGAGAATCATTACACGATTCTGTAAGCCTCATTAGTCAGCACTGGGAAGCCCTGCACTATTCTCTAGACAAGGCACAGTGGCTCCTGCCTTGCTAGTGGGTTTCAGCTAAGTGATTTCTTCCAATCCAGTAGCTTTTTAACCAGAATTTTCTCTAGAACTCCAGAGTCACAGATTCAACTGACTATTTGATACCTCTACTTGGATAAATTAATAATAGCTAACTGGATTGAATGTTTCTTAAATACTAGGTATTGTTCTAAGCTCCTTATGTATATTTGTTCAAATATTGAGTGTCCAATAGACATCGAAAATATAGCATGTCTAAAGCCAAACCTCTGATTCTCATTCCCACCAAAAGCAGCTCCTCATTCAATATTTACCACCTCAGTGACAGCATGTTTCATCCAGCACAATCCTAACTCCACTCTGTCATACACCACATCCAATCTATCACCAAATTATGTTAGCTCTATTTTCAGAGTACATCCTAAAACCAAACAGTTCTTATTACTTTTATCACTGCTTCCTGATTCAAGCCTCCAAAATCTTTTGCCTGGAATATTGCTTCATTACTGGTCTCTCTGCCTTTTTAAAGTAACTTTTATTTTTTATTTCATAGAAAATTTTAAAGTATAGTTGGCATACTATTGTATATTAGTTTCAGTTATACAACATAGTGCTCCAGCAATCATATACCTTATAATATGATCACCACACTAAGTCTAGTAACCATCTGTCACCATACAAAATTGTTATAATATTATTGACTATGTTCCCTGTGCTGTACACTACATCTCAATGGCTTGCTTATTTTACAACTGGAAGTTTGTACTTCTTATTTTCCTTTACCTTTTTACCCATCCCCTACCCCTCTTCTCTGGTAACCACCAGCCAGACAAACTGATGACCTCTCTACTTTCACTGTTACCCCCTCCAAACAGTGGCTACAGTGAGCCTTTAAAAATGTAAGTCAAGCCTGGTTGATGTAGCTCAGTGGATTTTGCATGGGCCTGCGAACCAAAGGATCGCAGTTCAATTCCCAGTCAGGGCTCATGCCTGGGTTGCAGGCCAGTTCCCAGCAGGGGACACACAAGAGGCAACCATACATTGATATTTCTCTCCCTTTCTCCTTCCCTTACCCTCTAAAGATAAATAAATAAAATCTTTTAAAAAATTAAGTCAGATTATGCCTTCCCTTTACCTAAAACCTCCTAATGCTTTCCCATATTGCTCAGGAAGAAATGCAGATTTTTCACTGTAACTTGTATGTCCTAAATGGCAAGCCCCTAATTTACTCTCTAGCTTGATTTCCTACCACTTTTCACCTCCATTACCATTGTTGTGCTTCACGGGCTTTCTTGCTGTCTCCTGAGCCCCTCCCTAAGCAGGCTTCCATCTCAGCACCTATGCATTTGCAGTGCCCTCTACTTAGGAAACAGTTTGACCTAGGTATCATTATGCTCAATTAAAATTGGCATTTGATGATGGCTTACTGGAACAGTTTTATTTACATGCATGGTCTGATTATCTTGAAGTAGCAAGTAAAGCCATGAACTTTTTAATTATTTTTGTGTGACTTTATTATGTAAACAGACATTCTCTATGTAGAAGTGAAAAATACAGAAAAGGATTAAAATAGAATTGCAGCTAATGCCACATCTTTCTACTATTAAACTCAACTATGGTGATTTAGTTTATAGCAAAGCAATGTAATCTATCATATTAAATTAATATTGATCATTTGAATTTTATTGACTCCTTTCAGTTTTATAGTTGAATAAGAGTGATCAGCATAAGGAGTATATTTTTAGTTTTATGTCTGTGTAATATTAAGTAATATTATAATACATTTAATGAGACAGCATTGGAGTCTGTAAGCATATTTCTCCTTTAAAAGAAGTCTATATATTACATCAAATTTGAAAAACACATTTTAGGTAATTACATGATGATTTTCACAATAAAATCTCTTACAAGAGAGATAGCAAGGGAGAAATCATGAGAGACTTCATTATTTCAAACCAAAGTTAAAAAATAAGAAAAGTGTTGGCCTTACATTTAACCAATTAAAGAAAACTACAGGAAAAGAAACTGATGAAATTAAACTATGTTTTTTGGCTAAGGAATTATTAAAATTTTACAGCCAGGAAAAAGTTTGTTAATTTTCCAGGCACTTTTTATTTTTTTCATTCTTCCATTCCATTAAATATCCTCCACATAGGAAAAAAAAACAAACTAGAGAGCTAAAGATGAAACAAAATAGCATGGAAAATATTGAGAGAAATTTTTTCCAATCATAAAGTTAATGTATCCTTGCCACTTTGGGTTTTTCCAAAGTAGCTCATAAAAGGATATCTGAAAAGTTGGTGCTACAAATATCTGGTGAGTGCAAGACAAAACAAAAACAAAACAATGAGCACCCCTTTAAACTCGACTTTCATTTAAAAGAGAGACTTGGAAAATATTTTGAAAACTTCTGCAGTTTCCTTATAATTTGACTCTCCCGAAATCACTAACAATAAATGAGCTGTATAAAACATAGTTCAAATCATTCAGCAGTTAGTTCAACTAGTGTTTCGCATTACTGAAAAGAAATTACAGTGGCAGAATTCAAAGATGGTCCCCCAAGATTTCAGATCCATAGTGTGCACACACTTTCTACTAGTTATTCACTCAAACAGTAATGTAGGTGTTATTGTGAAGGAATTTTGCACATATGATTAAAGTCTCAAATCAGTTGACCTTAGGATTATCTGGGTGGACTTGACCTAATCACACAAGCCCTTTAGAAGCAGAGTTTTCTCTGAATGGTCACAAGAGAGAATGTAGACACACATTGATTGGCTTAGAAGGCAAATATCCACATTAACTGCCCTTGGGGGCCACATGGCAAGGAAATTTGGGCAGCCTCTCAGAACCCAGAATGAATGGTTTCTAGCCAACAGCTAGTAGGAAAAAGGAACCTCAGTCAAACTGAAAACTGCAAGGAAAGGAATTCTGCCAACTTCCAGTGAACTTGGAAGCAGACTGCAAGCCTCAGAAGAGAACTACAAACCTGGTAGAGATTCATGTCAGCCTGGCAAGACCTGAGCAGAGAACCCAGTCACGTTGTGCCCAGACTCTAAACTACAGGACTGCGAGATAATAAACATGTGTTTTTTAAGCCACCAAGTTTGTGATAATTCATATAGCAATAAAAAACAAATACAGAAATAATTTTTATTTTCAACATTGTATTGGAACCACATAGAAACTGCCAATGTTGCCTTTTAGAGTAAAGATGGACGGAAGTAAAAAATTGCTATTTTTATTTACTACATGACCCCAAATTTAATTGTGATCAGACTATGTCCTAAAAAGATTCACTATGTCATGGAATACAAAATCAATAATGGAAATCCAACAACAACAGCGAAATCATAGGGTATAACACAAGTTGTTGAGTTCCTCCAACTTCGATCTATGCACATTTAGCTGTGAGTGTAGACTTAGTCTTGAGGAACTTCTGATCTACTTATAGGTATATTATAGGTATATGCTCAGTTAACAAAGCATCTGGAGATGAAGCTCATCCTCAAAATGTCAGTTTAAATAACAGAAACTGTGATAAATCAATAATATAATATCTGATTGCATACAAGGCATACAGTAGGTACTGTAAAGACAGAATTGTTAGCATATTCTGCTTGGTGACCAAAAAGTACCTCTGAGCAGGTAAAAGTTGAGGAGTGTCTCTTCTCTTTCAGATTTATTCAGTAGAAGGCTATTTATAATGGGGACTGGCAAACTTTCACAGGAAAGGACCAGATTTTAGGCTTTGTGAGCCATGTGGCCTCTGTTGCAACTAATCAACTCTGCTGCTGTAGTGTAAAATCATCCACAGACAATATTTAAATAAATGACCATAGGTATGTTCTAATAAGACTTTATTTACAAATACAGGTAGTGGGCTGGATATGCCCATAGCTGTCATAGTTTGCAGGCTCTGATCTACATGGGAAACAAGGGCCTTAATTTGTGGTGGCATCTGAGGAAAGAGAAAGGAGAATAAAAATCTGAGAGATATTATGGAGGTAGAACTCACAGGACCTAGCAAATAATTGGCTTTGAGAAGAGGAAAAGATAACTTCAAACTTTCTAAACTAGGAAATACAATGGCACCCCTATCTGAGATGAAAACAAATATGGAAGAGATGGGGTGTGTGTGTGTGTGTGTGTGTGTGTGTGTGTGTGTGTGGTGTTGGAGAGGATTGTGGCGAAAACAGCTTGGATATTGAAGTAATAAATTTAAGGTACCTTCAGAATAGTTCTGTGGAAGAGTCTAGGAGGCAGGTAAGACTATTAATGAGAGAGAGAGAGGGATGGTGGGAGGGAGAGGGAGATTGAAATTGAGATAGATTTATTTGCATGATTTGAGTGTAGGTGAGATCACACATGGAAGGTTTGTAGAATATGAGCTAATGTATATAAAAGTACTCTTTGAAATGTAAGGCATTATACAAATATTTTTATTACTAAATGTGACAAACAGAAGCATAAAAAGCAACAACCATTTTGTGACTCAGAATACCTCCTAGTTCCCGATTATTGCATTTTCATTTTGTGATGGTCTTTGAACAGTTCTATTTTTGCTCCCCTTGCATGCCTACTGAAATTGTAATGCATTAAACAGTATCCATGTGGTGGTATAATGGCTTTTTTCCTGCAACAGATAGGTAATCTCAAACATCTTTGGATAGACATAAACTTTAAGAGGGCTGGGACAAAGACAGAGATGCCACTTTGATATTAGGGTCCAATGCTTAGAGTTTTACTTAAACAAAGAATGAGGCAATAAGTTTAGGGTTATCAATATTTAATCACTTGGACAGAACAAGAAACACAGAGTGGACTTAAGAGATAATATCAAATTACAGTTGAGTAAGTCCTGAACTGCTGAAAAGTCTTTTCTGTGGGAAACTGCTTTGTTCCCTAATTTCAACAATAGCAGTGCCATTCCTTACAGAGACTTGACCTGCATTTCTGGGCATTTCCACTATCTACTACTGCTGAGAAAATGATTCCAAAACTTGGTGGCTTAAAACAGAAACCATATTTTTATATTGCTTAATTTTGTGAGAACTTGGATATGGCTTGCCTGGGTGATTCTTCCATTCCATGTAGTGTCAACTAAGGCCACTTGTTGGTATTCAGCTGGTTGGGTGAGTTGGTTTGGGATATCAGAGACAGTTTTACTCACGTCTTGCTGGAAGGATAGACTCAGCTGGGACAAGGGACCAGGGTACCTACACATGACCTCTTCATCATGGTGGCCTCAGGATAGTCAGATTTCTTACACAGCAGTTCAAGGTCAAAGAGTGAGGTATCATACTGCATGGGCTTTCATGACCCAGCCTTGAAATTACATTGTATTACTTCTGCCATATCCTATTGGTTAAATGGTCATAAATCTTTGAATATTCCCAGATTTAAAAAGAAGGATGGTAAATCCCACCTATAGATAGGAAAGGCATCAAATAATCTGTGGCTATGTTTTAAAACCATCACAAAGGCCATATGGCAGAAGAATGTGCCTCCTTGATGACAGCTCAGATGATGTGGATGTGAGGAAGTCCTGCTCTCCTAGGCCTAGCACTTCTTGAAATGATGGGAGTTGCAGCATTCAATGTGGGTTACATATTGGTGAAATGGGTACCCCAATCCAGAGAGCAGATCATGAAACCAAGACTTGAAAGCAGGTAGTTTATTTTAGGAAGTGATCTCAGGGAACAGGAATGGGGGACTGAGGAAAGTGAAACAGGGAAGGAGAGAAAGCCAATCCCAGGGGGCATTGTCAAGTTGGTCACTGTTATGAGCTTCTGGGGCTCACTCCTACTGAGATCTTCTGAGAGGCTGTATGGTTGTACCTCAGAATTGTCTGTTTGGAGGACAAAAAATAAACTCATCAAATCTCATCTACCATTGGTCAGGGGCCACCCCCATCGGATGTTGAATTTCTCTTGCTTCC
>PVKM010004929.1:28838-50074 GCA_004027735.1 Carollia perspicillata
ACTAAACAAACAAGCAAGCAAAATATAGTCAAAGACATTGAAATAGAAAAGGGGATGACAGTATCCAGAGGGGAGAGGGGAGGGAATTTCAGGGAAAAAGGGAGGGGATTATAGGGACAAGTATAAAGGACACATGGACAAAAACTAAGGGGGGTGGAAAGGGGAGGGAGGTGGGGAGCACTGGGGGGTGGTCTGGGAGGGAAGTAAAAGACAGAAAACTGTACTGAAAAACAATTAAAATAAAAACAGTATAAAATGAAAAAAAAGAAAAAAGAAAGATATCTTTGACAGTTGTAGCAAAAGTAAAAAAAAAGAATTTCTCTTGCTTCCAGCTCTACCCATATAAAAGTCTTGATGGTAGCCCATATTGGAGCATCAGAAAGATCCTGGATCAGACATCCAGGTGCTCTGTGAGCTGAACTGAGGTGTTACCAAATTACACGTTCATGAATCTGGTTGTCATGGCAATAGATGGGTTAAAAACTGGATTGGAAGGATGTAAGATGGTCATAAGAGTTACCTTATATACATGCAGATGTTTGAACTTCCCTATTAACTACACCGAGGATACAGGCTTTTATATGTGTATGTGTTTTTTACTTTTTTAAACAATTTTAAAAAATTATTTCAATTATAGTTTACATTCAATATTACTCTGTATTAGTTTCAGGTGTACAGCACAGTGGCCAGACAATCACCTACTTTACAAAGTGTTTGCCTCGCCACTTCCAGTACCCAACTGGCACCACACATTGTTGTTATAGCACTACTGACAGTATTTCCTATGCTGCACTTTACATCCCCACAACTATTCTGTGACTACCAATCTGTACTTCTCAATTCCTTCACCTTTTTCACCCAGTCCCCCAATCCCCTCCTCTCTGGCAACCTTTAGTCTGTTCTATGTATCTTTGAATCTGTTTCCATTTTGTTTGTTCATTTATACTGTTCTTTAGATTCCACATATAAGTGAAATCATATGGTATCTGTCTTTCTCTGATTTATTTCATTTAGCATAAAACCCTATAAGCCCATCCATGCTGTCAGAAATGGTAAGATGTCAGTCTTTTCTATGATTGAGTAATATTTCATTGTGTACATGTACCACAACATTTTTATGCATTCATCTATTGATGGACACTTGGGCTACTTCCATATCTTGCAGATTGTAAATAATGCTGTAATGAACATACGAGTACATATATTCATTCAAATTAGTGTTTTGGGTTTCTTCAGGAATCAATGGGTCATGAGGCAGTTCCTTTTTTAAATTTTTGAGGATCCTTTGAACTGTTTTCCACAGTGGCTGCACCACTCTGCATTCCCACCACCAGTGCACGAAGTTTCCCCTTTTCCACATCCTCATCAGCACTTGTTGTTTGTTGATTTATCAATGGTAGCCACTCTGACCAGTGTGAGGTAATATCTCATTGTGGTTTTAGTTTGCATTTCTCTAATGATTAGTAATGTTGAGCATCTTTTCTTTTTTAATTTTTTAAATTAAACTTTTTAATTTTGAGGTAATTGTAGGTTCAAACTCAGCTGTAAGAAATAATACAGAGAGGTCCCAGATTCCTCCAGTGGTAACACCTTGCAAAACAACAGCAGAATATTACAATCAGGAAACTCACATTGATACAACTCACAAATCTTATTCAGACTTTGTTGTACTGTTCATATTCTTCTTTGCCTTCCCCCAGAGCTACCTGTGGCACCTCCCAGAATGACTATGAATTAGAGAAAAAAAATCTGAGAAATAATTATGTCTTTTTGTTCCACTATTGGGCATTGGTTCTCAACTGATACTAATTTCTTTTTTGCTTTAATTTTTAGTAGCCACTTTTTAAGAAAAATGTATTGAATTTATTGAGGTGATATAAGTTAATAAAATTATGTAGATTTCAAGTGTACAATTTTATAATACAGGGGAGGGAAAAGTAGGTTTACTTTTGTAAGTTGTGAGTTGTATTATTATTTATTTATTATTTATTGTAATTTTTATTTGTATTATTTGTCTTTTTCCATACAAACATTTGTAAACCTACTTTGCCCACCCCTGTATAATTGCAATTGCAAGCCAGATCCAGAGAGTCAGAAGAGAAGTCAATAGAAATTGACAAACATTTGCCCTTCCAACTCCTTTTTTAAACTTTATTCACAATAGACAAACAGCTTTTCAGAAATGATAAATGGGTCCTGAAATGTAAATTTTAAAAACTTGAATAAATAAACTTGTACATCAATGTTTACAACAATCTTGCTTACAGCAGCCAAAATATGGAAACAACCCAAATATCTATCAATGGATAAATGGATAAACGAAATGTATATCCATACAATGGAAAATTATTTAGCTATAAAACCTAATAAAGTACTGATACATGCTACAGTATAGATAAACCTTGAAAACATTATGCTAAATGTAAGAAGCCAATCACAAAATGTCATGTATTATATGATTACATTTATATGAAATGTCTAGAACAGGCAAATCCATAGAGACAGAAAACAGATTAGTAGTTGCCAATGACTGAGGGTAGGTTGGAATAGGGAGTTACTACTTCACAGATACCAGATTTCTATTTGGAGTGATGAAATTTCTGAAACTAGGTAGAGATGATACTTCCACAGAATTGTGAATGCATTTCATGCCACTGAATTGTTTACTTTAAAATGGTTATAGTTACAGTGATAAATTTTATCATTGTGTATGTGTATTTTACCACAATTTTTCTTTCTTTTTTTATTTTATCGTTGTTCAAGTCCAGTTGTCTGCACTTTCCCCCACCACTCCCCCCACCCCAGCCATCCCTACCTCCCTCCTTTGATTCCAACCCCCCTTGGTTTTGTCCATGTGTCCTTTATACATGTTCCTGAAATCCCTACACTCTCTCCCCTCATCATGCCCTCCTACCTCCCCTCTGGTTACTGTCAGATTGTTCTTAATTTTTTTAAGGTAAAAATAAAACCAGAATCAAAATTCACAGGCTGAAAAACCAACCAACAAACAAAAAGAAATCAGCAGCTTTTATAAGAGAAAATGATTAGCTCAGTATTATTAATTTACTTTTTCACACACTGGGTGTGGCTACTATTACTACTACTATACTGCCACTTCTACACAACTGACACTTAGTTTCACAAAGAATTTAATTAGAAAATTGAATGAAATTAACTTGAGACTTAGAAGATCAATTAATGTGTTTAAATTAGTTTTTTTCTGTATTTGAGATTAAAATTTAAATGGCAAATTTATTTTAAAAATATATTTCCCATGGACGAACCCAAGAGGGGAGTGGGATTAAAGGTGGGAGGTGGGTGTGGAGTAGGGCGAGGGGAAAGTGGTGGTGGAAAAATGGAGACAACTGTATTCAAACATCAATAAAAAAAGGGAAAGAAAGAAAAAAACATATATATTTCCCTAAATATTTTTGTTGATATCTCTAAGCACACCAGCCAGGAGACAAAGAACTATCCTTGAGAGATTAAGCAAGTTATTACTAACTCTGGCCCTCAGCTCTTTCACCTCTAAAATGAAAGTGCTAGGTGAGAATTATATATTCTTAAGATAACCTCCTAAAAATTAGGAACAGAAATTGATGGTGTGGCTTTTCATGGCAACAATTCATGGATTTTATCAGGCTACCCAATTAGTTGGGTCCAACCATTTCTAACAAAGGAAACTTAGACCAAGAATGGCAGAGTCAATGAAGTATGAGTATATGCTTCTATGAGCCAGGCAAGTAATAAAATAAGTAAGGGACTAGGTGGTAACAATGGTGAATTAAAGAGCTAATGCCCCATCAAAATGAAGCAGCCCCTACCCAATTCCAGTTGATTATTGCTACAAAAAAAACCAAATGTGAGCCCAGTGAGGTCAGAGCTTCCTTAAAAAGGAAAACCAAAAAATTCAGATTTTTACAAGAAATCTGTATATTTTCAAATATTTACATATAGTTCAAGTTCAAGCTTTTTTTTTTCAATTTTAAAGCAGTTCCTGTTTATTAACTGACCAGATTACAAAAATGACCATGGTAGATACCTTAGTTCATCCTTCTAATAAGCCTCCCTGTTACCAGCATCTCCACCTTCTACAAAATGGGTGGTCTTTTTCTTCATTCCACCTCGTGGAGAAGATAATTTGAAGGGCCACAGGAAGTTGTTTGCTTCTTTGAAGCATTTTCCAACAGTATAGACCTCATGAATCAGATCCTCCATGTAGATTATGCCATATTTACCAAGAGATTGAGAAATCAATGCGTTATCTGTCAGGGCAATTCATTTTTTGTTGATTTTCCCATACCCATGCTTGTAGATCAGTTCATTTACTGACTTCAGGTTAGGGTACCCCCATGCAATATATGGTTCCACAATTCTCAGCATGTTAATTGACGCCTTGTTGAGCTTACCAAAGGTGCCATTAAAGATCTGGCGAAGGCGAAGCAGCTGCAGCACCTTTCGGACTTTTGGGCTCACACCATTGATACCTCTGATCCTGATGACAAATGCCAATTTGGGTTCTGCAGGTACATAGAAGTTGCCAGCTTTTCTTACCATTCTAGCCATTCGAATCTCAGTTCTGTACATCTGCCTATATTCCTTGTGATAGTGCTTACCTTTTTCATAGATAAGCTTCCTCCTTGCCTTTCAAAGCATCTTTTGGGCAAACTTCTTTCTCAGGCGCTTGATTTTCAGCTCTGTGAAATTCCTTCGCTTTTTCTTAAGGGTTTCTGGCACAGCAGGAACCTTCTTCTTCTTCTCTTCTGTGCCCTCCATACTTCCAGTTGGAAAAAATAAAGAGCAAATTCAAGCTTTTTTAAATATTCATTTATTTATTCTTCAGAAGGGAAAGTGGGAAGAAAGAGAGGGAAACATTGATGTAAGAAAGACACATCAATCGGTTGCCTCTCGCACGCACCCCAACTGGAAACCAAACCTACAATGTAGGCATGTGCTTTTAATGGGAACCGAACTAGCAAGCCTTCACTTTGTGGGATGACACCCAACCAACCAACTGAGCTATACCAGTCAGGACACAGTTCCAGTTCTTCTCAAAAATTTGTGCAGGCCAAAATAAACATTTCTACCAGGATATATCCATATATATATATAATCTCCAAGGATCACCAATGTTCAACCTCTGTTTGGAATATTTCTTTACCTTGTTTAGCTGGCAATGCTGACAGGAAAGCCACTATGTGCACCTAGGCTTCTTCAATACCCCCCATGAGACACAGTATATTATAGTTTTGTTCAAATCATTTGTTCAATGTATTTATAAAAATCATATAAATTGGACATCTATTGAGCTCCAGACACTACTAAGTACTCTGTCAAGACAAGGGTAAGCAAAAATTGACACTGTTCTTGCCCTCTTAGGATTTACAGACTAGTGAGGTATAGGAACCTTAATCAGAAAATCATAGTGTTAGATGAGTCATTATAAGCTGTGTGCAGTGCTCTCAAAGAAAGGTACTAAGTGCTAGAAGAACATATAACAAGGCAGCTCTAGTAGCATCTAAATTAGGGCATTCAGTAAGCCTTCCATGAGCAAGTGGCATTTAATTTGAGATTCAAACCATGAGTAGAAGTCAACTGTGTAGAGGAGGGAGGGAAATGGTATTGTTCTGGGTAATCTGCAGATGCAGAAGTCTTACTGGAGGTGTGGGCATAGGGAGTCGGAGGGACCAAGAAAAGTTGGCTGGAACATAAGGAGAAGGAAGAAAAGTTGGGGAGGGGTAAAGCTGAAGAGGACAGTAATGGCCAGACTTGTAGGGCCTTCAAGGCCATATGAACTTTGATCTTTGTTCTGTGAGTGATGAAAAACCATGGACATCTTTAAGAAGAGAATAACATGATTCTACTTAAGCATAAAAAGTTGCACACTGGCTCTTGAAAAGATGTATTGAAGTGGGGGGGGCAGAGTGTGTTCAGATTCTAGTTGAATTCATGATAGTAGCCAATATGGGAGTTTTTGGTAGCTTTGACTAGGGCAAAGAAATAAATGGGTTTAAGAAATAGTTTAGGAAGCAAAATCAACAAGAAATGAATGGATTTGATATGGGGAATTAAGAGGGAGAGGACTGGTCAACATTGTTTCTCCAGCTTCTGGAATACATAAATCAATGGCTGGGTGGTGCCTCTTATGATAAAGAGGAACACTTTTAGGAAGAAGATATAAATTTTGTTTTGCAATGTCAAATTTGGCCTGCTTTTGAGACATTCAAGTGGACATGTCAAATATCCAGTTGGATTTATAGGTCTGTTGCTCAGCAGAGAGGTATTTAGGCTAGAGATAGGCATTTAGGCATCATTAATATATAGATCAAAATAGAAGTTATGAGCCCTGGCTGGTGTAGCTCAGTGTATTGAGCACGGGCCTGCGAACCAAAGGATCGCGGTTCGGTTCCCAGTCAGGGCACATGCCTGGATTGCAGGCCAGGTCCCCAGTAGAGGACTCACGAGAGGCAACCACACATTGATGTTTCTCTCCCACACTTTCTCCTTCCCATCCCCTCTCTCTAAAAGTAAATAAATAAAAAAATAAAAATATTTTTAAAAAAATAGAAGTTATGAGTACCTAATGGGATCACTTAGGGGACAAGCATAAAACAGAAGCAAAGAAGGCCTACAATCTCCAACATGTAGTGACTTAGTAGAAGGGAATTGGCTAGAAAATAAGACTGAACAGGAGTCGCCACAGGTATAAAAGGAAAACTAGAAGAAGTATGGCCACAGAATCCAAGAGAAGAAACTTTCTAAGTAGGGGGAGTGGATTGTTGTTGAATACAGTTCAGACTTCAGGTAACAAGGCCAGGAGAATATTCACTAACTCTAGCAACATGGAAGGCACTGGTAACTTAATGAACACTATTTTGTTCCTATGAAGGTGGGGAAAGTCAGATGAGAGGGAGCCAAGTGCCTGAGAAGTGAAGAAATGATGGCATTTAGAAAGTACAAATCTTTCTACAAGTCTGACCATGAAAGGCAAGCATGAGATGGAACAGCAGCAGGAAAGTGTGGGGCCAAGGAATGGGGTCTTTAGCTTTGGTAGTCTTGTTTCTCAAATAATTCCATATTGAGTACAACAAAATAGTCCACTCTCAGTGTTTCTGACCCACAGCCCAGCTAGCTTATACTAACAGGAATGTAGTGCTGATCAACACCCACATGTACCTCATGCAAAGCTTTACTCACTTTCAAAATATAGCATCATGAAGGAAGAGAGAAAGTGGTTATGTTTGCCTTCCCTCTCCCTCTTTTTTCTATCTGAACCTTCTGTTTTCCCTAGTTACTTTTCATATTACCTATCTCCTTTGTATCTCAGCCAACCTAACACATGCCCTCATAACTTCTTACATGGACTATTTTTTTAAATATATTTTATTGATTATGCTATTACAGTTATCCCAATTTTTCTCCCCTTTATTCCCTTACAACCTGAACCCCCCTCCCACCAACATCCCCCCACCTTAGTTCATATCCATGAGTTATACATAAAAGTTCTTTGGCTTGTCCATTTCCCATACTATTCTTTTTTAAATATTTTTTATTGATTATGCTATTACAGTTTTTCCAATTTCCCCCTTTATTCCCCCTCCACCCTGTCCCCCCAACCCTACAGCATTCCTCCACTTAGTTAATGTCCATGGGTTGTACATATAAGTTCTTTGAGTCCTCTGTTTCCTATACCATCTTTTATCTCTCCCCATCTATTTTATGCCTACCAATTATGCTTCTTCTTCCCTGTACCTTGCCCCACTATTCTTCCCTTCCCCCTCCCCACTGAAATCCCTCCATGTGATGTCAATTCTCTGATTCTGTTCCTGTTCTGGTTGTTAACTTAGTTTTTGTTTTCATTTTTTTTCTTTTAGGTTCATTTGTTCATAGTTGTGTGTTTGTTGTCATTTTACTGTTCATATTTTTTATCTTCTTTTTCTTAGCTAAAGCCCTTTAACGTTTCACATAATAATGGTTTGGTGATGAAAGACAAAGAGACAATCCTAAAAGAAGCAAGGGGAAAGGAGATAGTTACCTACAAAGGGGTGCCCATTAGACTATCAGGTGATCTCTCAAAAGAAACCTTGCAGTGAAGAAGGGGCTGGAAAGAAGTATTTGAAGTCATGAGAGGCAAGGACCTACATCCAAGATGACTCTATCCATCAAAGCTTTCATTTAGAATGGAAGGGCAGATAAAATGCTTCCCAGATAAGGTCAAGTTAACGGAGTTCATCATCTCCCATACTATTCTTAACCTCACCCTGTCTACTTTGTACCTACCATTTATCCTTCTTATTCCCTATACTTTTTGCCCCATTCTCCCTCCTCACCCTCCCCACTGATAATCCTCCATGTGATCTCCATTTCTGTGATTCTGAGGGTCTTTAGCTTTGGTAGTCTTGTTTCTCAAATAATTCCATATTGAGTACAACAAAATAGTCCACTCTCAGTGTTTCTGAGAGTGGCTTTTTACTTAGTTTGTTTTTGTTTTTAGATTCAGTTGTTAATAGTTGTGAGTTTGTTGTCATTTTACTGCTCATAGTTTTGATAATCTTCTTTTCCTTTTTTCTTAATTTTTTATTTTAAATACAGTTTAATCAATTCTTTGAGGAAAATTCCCAGGATGTTTTCTTCTTCTTTTTTTCTCATTTTTTTCTCTCTCTCTTTTTTAATTATTATTCAAGTAGAGTTTTCTGTCTTTTACTCCCGTCCCAGTCCACCCCCCCAGTGGTCTCCACCCCCCTCTCATTTCCACCCCCCTTAGTTTTTGTCCATGTGTCCTTTATACTTGTTCCTATAATCCCTTCCCTTTTTCCCATGAAATTCCCTCCCCTCTCCCCTCTGGTTACTTTCATCCTGTTTTCTATTTCAATGTCTTTGGTTATATTTTGCTTGCTTGATTGTTTTGTTGCATAGATTCATGTTAAAGGTGAGATTATATGGTATTTGTCTTTTACCACCTGGCTTATTTCACTTAGCATAATGCTTTCCAGTTCCATCCATGCTGTTGCATAGGGTAGGAGCTCCCTCTTTCTTTCTGCTGCATAGAATTCCATTGTGTATATGTACCATAGTTTTTTGATCCATTCATTTACTGATGGGCACCTAGGTTGCTGCCAACACTTGGCTATTGTAAATTGTGCTGCTATGAACATTGGGGTGCATACGTTCTTTTGGAATGGTGTTTCAGGATTCTTGGGATATAATCCTAGCAGTGGAATTGCTGGGTCAAAAGGCAGTTTCATTTTTAGTTTTCTCAGAAAATTCCATACTGTTTTTCATAGTGGTTGTACCAGTCTTCAATCCCACCAGCAGTGAACTAGGGTCCCCTTTTCTCTACAACCTCTCCAACACTTGTTGTTTGTTGCTTTGTTTATGATGGCCATTCTGACCGGGGTAAAGTGGTATCTCATTGTGGTTTTAATTTGCATTTCTCTGATGGCTAGTGATATTGAGCATCTTTTCATGTGTCTCTGAATTCTCTGTATGTCCTCCTTGGAGAAATGCCATGACAGCAGCAATTTAGATTGGAAGATAACCTGGGGACCTAAATCCTAGTTTCAATATCTTTCTTTGGGTATGTCTGTTGAATGTGGCAGCCATGAGCATACATGAAAGATTTGGTCAGTTGATTCATCACAGTTCACTGCCTGGAAGAGAGATACCTTTCTCTACTTGGGCAAGGTATCCTGGTACATTGGTTCAGGTAGGTCCGATATCCTATACCTTGGAGAGAAGGTTCTCCATGGCAAAGTTAATCCCATGCTGCCCTGAACCCAGTACTATATGGGTCTTCCTCTTTTAGGTGGTAGACACTTAACCATCTTGAATAAGCCAAGAATCCCTGTGCCTCAGTTTGAGTCCCCCTTGAAACTGACCCTGAGAGAAGAATTTAAGGCCAAATGGTTTGTTTGGGAAGTTATCTAGGAAGTAGAAGTGGAGGAGAGGGCAACTGATACAGGAAAGAGGAGCCAGTTTATAAAGGTGCAGTATCAAGAAAAGCCAGTTTATAAAGGACAGTATCAAGGTTACTACTGTGGGCAGCAGGGTTTCAGTTCTACTGGGGGCCTCTGGTACACAGTGTGAAACATGCCTCAGAGTTTGCCCCAGCAACGAAGCTGGGGTATTTGTCCTTCAACTTCTATCCTTCATTTACTGAGGGCTTATCCCAGAGGCATTAGCTCCCAGCACATGCTTCACTCATCTTCATGATAAATACCAAAAAAGAGAGATACCTGCTGTTGGTTTAGATTTAAAAAATGAACTTAAGAAAAGCAGTGCCTGTCTTGATCCTTGGCTGCTTTTATTCATTTACCTTTTGGGGAAGAAAGTAGTGCACCATTAAGTTATGGTATCCAAGTTCTCTGGATTGATAGGTGACCCTAAGAGTACAGTTTCTTCTGACCTGATCTATAACTATCTTCTCTATAGGTATTTTTCTAATTTCTCCCCAATTCTCAGTTTATCTTTCACATGGTTCCCAAATAAGCCTTTCCCAGAATGCTGCTTTTTCTCTATGCCTATCTCCTTCCCCGTCTTCTAAGATTACTTTCCCTAATTTGATTATAGCTTATTTGCCAGGCACCTCTCCTATTGTACTCTGTGTTCCACCCAAATAAAATTATTGTGGATTATATTTAGGGTTTCTTTCTAGTGAATCTCTTTCTAAGCTGTTTTGTGCACATGTAATATCCTCCATGAACCATGTTCTTACCTTATTTGACTTGTTGTAACCTCACCACATCTTTAAGGCCCCACTCGATGTTCTCTCTCAACACCTTTTCTTGGCCTTTGACTATCTGTGACACTTTTACTACTATCATTTATTATCATGTCTTGTACACGTTCTGTTTCCTATTAGATCTTAAATGTATTGGAGGCAAGGACCGTGTTTTATTCATCTCTGCATTAGTCCACATTCATCCAGTTAATTTAGCAAAGATTTGAGAGCCAGAGACTACACTCAGCACCAGGGCTCCAAAGATGAATGAGACATGGCCCTTGCACTCAAGGGAGCTTACAGGCTAAGCACAGAGGTGTGACTGGTGTAAATAAATGTGTGTGTGTCCATTTCAGTGCTTCAGACATTAACAAGTAGTCAAAATCATGAGTGTGCAGAATGAATAAAGCTACATGAAGATTTATCTGTAGCTTATTTCCAGCAAATCCTCTGAAATTAGTTTGGGAAGATAGTTTTGAGAGAGAAAATGAACATAATTGTATTACAGTGGGAAGCACTTTTGTGCATCCCTCTTAGTGGTGATGGAATGGGGTTTAAGAAAAGGCAGATAAGCTTTAGAATCAGATTACTTTGAGTTTGAAATCTAGCTGTGCCAATGCATAAAGCTAAATAACCTTGGGCTAGCTGCTTTCTTACTTCCTTACATATAAAATGAGTTATACCTAACCAATAGCACTGTTGTGAGATTAAATGATATGTACAGCATCTAGCACATGTTTGGACTTTATTAGAAGCTTGGTAACAAATGAGTTTCTCTGAACCACTTGGTTTTAAAAAAGAAAGATTTTGTATTTTCTCCATCTATGCTAGAGCAATCTGGGTAGAGAGGGTTTGGTCCTCTCTTTACCTTTCTCTGCCTAGCTGGAAAAATTTAAGTTACATTTATTTTTCATTTTTAATAAATTTCATACCCCTTCAAACCTTAGATTTAGAATATTGTTGGCTCAGTGATAAGGAGAGAGAGGAATTGATGTCATTTGGTGGGCCAAAAGGAAGAGTTTTAGATAATGTTCTGAAAGTAAGGATTGTTTTCCACTGGAGTTTATGAATCATTAGAACTTAAAGAATCCTTCTGAAATAAAAACTGCCTTCATTTTATTTTTTCGGTCATTTCCATTTATTTTTAGAGGATTCAAGAAAAATGCTAATTGTTATGCCCTGGAGTCTTTTTTTCTTTATTATTTCCCCCAATCAACAGTTATTGAGTACTTACTGAATGCCAAGACACTGACTAGTGGAACAAATAATTAGCAAAATAAACATGGGCATTGCTCCCATGGACCTGTGATGAAAGAGATTGACATAGCTCAAATAATTACTCAGATAAAAAAACACCAAACTCTGAAAATACCTGGAAAGGAAACTACAGGAAACTCTGAGTCCTGTTCTAGTCTAGAGGATGGCTCATAAAATTTTATGGGGGATGGAGACATTTGAGTTGATTTTGATTTGTGGGGGCAAAGTGCTAATGAGGTAAATGGGATTGGAGTGGTCATGGACATATCAGAAGGGAATGGCACATTGGCAGGGTTTGGTTTGACTCTGGAATGGGAAAAAGAGCAGAAAATAGGTTTAAAGAGACTGGCAAGGGTCAGATCCTGTGAGTCTGGTTGGCCATGGGAAGGCATTTTTTTTTCTTTTTAAATATATATTTTATAATTTTTAAATTACAGTTGATGTATAATACAGGGGTAGACAAAAGTAGATTTACAGTTGTTTGTATGGAAAAAGAATGCAGGTTATGATTAATTACAATAGCTTTATTAACTCAAACAATGTCACAATGGCATGGTGCACTTAGGTAAAATCTCATAAGTGCTCAAATTGTCAGCCTTCATTATATATAGATTCTTGCAGTCTACTTGCCATACTCAAGCACACTTTGGCACCGAGTTCTTTATTGTTATCAATAAACCTACTTTTTCCCATCCTTGAATTATATTAGTTTCAGGTGTATACCCCAGTGATTAGACATTTATATACCTTATGAAGCAATCATTACCTCAATAAATCTAGCACTCATCTGGCACCATATATAGTTAGTGCAATATTATTAACTATATTCCTTACATTTGTTTTTTTAATGAGAAATATTTGAAAGGTTTTAAGCAGACAGATGTAATCAGATATTCATTTTGAGAAAGTTCTTTTGGCTCTGGAATGGAGAACAGATTGGAGGGGTAAATAATGGAAGTTAATAGAGCAGTTATGGTAGACCAGGTGAGAAAGGATGGAAGCTTGGTTTGGGGACTGGCTATATAAGTGAAAAGAAGAGACTATCTCCAGAAAAAAATAAGAAGTAAAGCTAGCAGCACTAAGTGACCAATTGGCTACAGAGACTAACTTGTGACTTATGACTTTAATCAATAAAGCCCTGAGAGCCACACACATGTTGATGAGCATTCTAGACATTGCCTGGAACGTCATAGTTGGTAAAGGGTGGATCATGCAGTTTGTGAGGTTGCTAGGCTGGGTGTGAAGAGAATTCTAGGTATTTGCTCTGCAGTCTTCATAAACCACTAAACTTGTTTAGACCTGAATTTTGTCATTTTCAAAATAAATGAGTTGTATCAGATAATCTCCATCATGAGTTGCATATAGATCTCTGTTTATTCTGCATATAGTTTCTATGTTAACAATTAATGTTTGCAGACACTTTAACTATGTGTGTGTATGTCAAGGGGTGCATTCATATTAATTATCACATAGATTTTCATAACAATTTTGTGAACTTTTAAGGCTTTTCTCCCCAATGGCCAGATGAAGAAAATGTGTATCAGGGAGATTAGGTTTGTGTAAGGTTACTGATTGTTGGCAAAATTAGAGGTCTTAAGTGTCCTAATTCTTTGTCTGACTCCTTTATATTAAGTCTTTCTGCTTTCTAGTGTATATTTATATGCCTTTGCATTCTTTTTAATTCCTTACTGTTTTATTACTATTATTTTATTTCTATTGAATTTATTGGGGTGACATTGGTTAATAAAATTATATAGGTTTCAAGGGTACAATTCTATAATACATCATCTCTATATTGTATTGTGGGTTCACTATCCCAAGCCAAGTCTCCTTCCATCATCTAGGGAGGCAGAGCAAAGCAGTGCAACTCACTTTAGGCAGCTCTGATTTTTGGTTTGAAACTACACAATTGAAGCTTGAGATTTTTTTGGTGATTATTCTCACCACTCCTGACCCAATTACCAGAATAATTAATAATTTGGGCAAATTTGAAGTGTTTATATAGGGAAAATGTAGGTAGATACAGAGAACATGAAAGACTGGCCTGATTATGAAAAAGTCTACTATTATGTATTTTTCAACTTTTGCTTCCAACCCAGGCAGTTATTATTTTACAACTGAATTTGGTTCTCAAACAATCTTACAAATGGTGGTGAGTTTTAGGGTTGCTCATTTTTGGAACCTACTTGATACATTTTTGTATATCAAAAGAGGTTCAGTTCAAGAGAAAAACCTAAGCCAGCCCTAGCTGGTGTGGCTCAGTGGATTGAGTGCTGGCCTTGCAAACCATAAGGTTGCTGGTTTGATTTCCGGTCTAGGGCACACGCCTGGGTTGTGGGCCAGGTCCCTGGTAGGGGCTGTGCAAGAGGCAACCACACATGGATGTTTCTCTCCCTCTCTTTTTTCCTCCCTTCCCCTTTCTAAAAAATAAATAAAATATTTAAGAAAAAAAGAAAAAGCAATGTTTAAAAAAAGTAATTCTAATGGGTTTCTAATGTTAGTAAATCTCTCTTTGGTGAGTTCTCAGTCTACGTGATAAAAACAAAATGAATTCAGCAAGTGTCTTGGGTAAATCATATTTGGGTGCAAACTTTCATCCATACTAGTCATATTTAAATTTTTCAAATGTACCAGGTTCTTTCCCACATCAGAAAATTTGCACACACCTTTTCGTTGCCCGGAATAGCTTGTATTCTACTCTGATGGGCTAATATCCACTTAAACTAAGGATGGTAACTTGAATAGTAATAATTCAGGAAAGCTTTTGCTCAGTCTTTTGTCTAAAGTAGCTTCCTCTTTTTTATCTTCTAGCCCTTGTTATTTTCCTTCTTAGTACACATTACAATTTGTAATTAGATATTTACTTTCACGTTCTTGGTCATCTGCCTTTCCTGTAATATGCAAGCTTCTTTTTTTAATTGTCCAGTTACAGTTGTCTTCATCCCCCTCCATTGCTTGCAAGCTTCTTGAGGATATAAATCATACATTTCATTCAAAGTTATGAGTGAATTGGTGGGTTTTTTTGTGTGTGTGCTTGGGAAAGTGTCACAAAGCACCTAAGCAGGCTGTCCTATCTCAAATCATGCTGCTGGGCTTAGGTCCCAGAGCTATTTTTACTTTTCAGAGCATTTCTCCTGTCTCAATCACTCTATACCCTCAAAGCAATTTTTAGACAAGATCTCATGGTGGTGGCAGTTGACTCTGGATACTGGAGGAGGAGGTCACTTTCATAGGTCAAGATCATCCTGGAATTGACTTATTATCTGAACCCTTGTCTCAGAGAATTGTCTCAGAGAAGATGGAATTGGAGGAAAGACAGGAAAGAAGCTGGTGTAATGACAGATACTCCTGAATTGCTTTTCTTTCTTTTCAGAGTACTAGGGAATTTAGATGGGTATATGTTGTTCAGAATGATGAATACATTTTCCAGCCTCTCTTGTAGCTAGGTGTGGCCATGTAACCATATTCTGGCCAATTAGATGTAAATAGAAGCATTATGTAAGGTTTTTTTAAATTCATCTCTTTGTTTAGCTGTTTCCCATAATCTAGTAGCTGCCATCTTGACTCATGAAGACAAGGACAGATCCTCAGGATGGTGGAGCAGTGATTTGGAAGGAATTTGCATTGCTGACAACTTCATGAGCAGAGCTGTCATATTATCCTTGGTCTGTATATTTCTAGGCTTTTACAGGAGAATAAAATAAAATTCTACCTATTTGAAGTTAAGTGTTATATATATATATAAATATATATATATATATATATTTTTTCATCTGTGGCAATTTTCTGTTCATCTTAATGGGTACAAAATTATGTCTGGTGTTTGGTTATATGAGACTGGTCTCCAACAATATCAGAAAAACAAAGAAAAAGAATACCAATGGTAGGACAGAGAAAGCATCAGTAATCATGGTCTCTATGATATAGTATTCCTTAAAATATTTTTAAAGGTTCATTTTTAATAAGGGAAAGTTATAGTAGTGAAAATGATATCTTGATGTGAAATTTCTTCAACCCTCAGTTCAGGGTCTGTTTCTTGACTGTTTCAAAGGATAGGGAATATTGTTCCTCTCCTAGAAGGCTTTCTGATTTCATCAACTACTTTTGTTATACCTTAAAGCACAGATTGATTCTTTTGTTACTGTTAGAAAGTTCACCGGCCAGATTATACTGATTTCCTGGAGTCATTTTGGACACAGGAAAGGTCATATTATTTTTTGCTCAAGATATGTTTTTCCTTCTATATCACTTTCCTGGTTTTCTTTTTTCAGCTTTTGTTTCATGATAGATGACTTTTCACAAGATATTTGGAGCAATAAAACTTAACCTTTGTACAATCCTTCAATCTTCAGAGTCTTTTACAATTGGTATGGAAGCCAGAAAATTTTCCACAAAGGCCATTGGTGCTACAAGTATGCGAAGAGTTTTGAGGTCATACATTATTAGATACAATTTTAAGAGTAGCCAAAAAAACATTCTTAATATTCTAGTTGTGCAAAATGCAGTGCTTGGTATTAATGCAAAGAATTCTGGGTACTGAAGAGTCTTGTCTAGTAGGAAGTCTCACATGGATATGCCTGTGAGCATCGGGGATAGAAGGTGGCATCTCAATCATGAGAGCTCTCATTCTAATCCTTCCCATTCATTCTCCCTCCCTTTCTCCATCCTTACCATTTCTTTAACCCAATCTTTATAAATGGCTTTTTCATCTTTGACTTATAGGGATGCTTTTTTCCATGGTCTTAGGTTGGGTTTCCCTAGAAGCAGATCCCGAGAAAAGGACTTGAGGTCAAGTAGTGTATTTCAGAAATGATCAAATTAGAAATACTAGGTAAAGGGAGAAAGAGGGACAAGAAAAGGAAAAATGGGCAGGTTATGGGTGTGGGCTACTGAGGTTCAGGCCCACTGGAGACCTCTGGGAGACAATGAAGAACATGATTCTGAGTTATCCTACTTCAGGGCTTAGGAGAGCTAAGTTATTTATTATGAATAAAGTTAAATGGTTAAATCAGTTTGAGGACAACTGATGTTGTTTATATGCCTTGTAGAACTATTTGATTTACCAAATTATGCACATGTACAAATAATAAAAAATAAACTATAAGGATTACTCTTTCTATTTGCCTGTGTCAGATAGATAACCTGATAATTTTATCATTCTAACAGAGGTCCTTTTTTCTATTCCACTTCATTAAAATTTAT
Source organism: Carollia perspicillata (assembly GCA_004027735.1). Taxonomy (NCBI): domain Eukaryota; kingdom Metazoa; phylum Chordata; class Mammalia; order Chiroptera; family Phyllostomidae; genus Carollia; species Carollia perspicillata. The sequence continues at coordinate 46,018 of PVKM010004929.1, forward strand.
TATTATTTTTAATTTGACTTTAAAGCTCAAGGGTTACTTTAGTGCACCCATTGACTATGTGGCATTATGCCAGGCACTGAGAGATGAGAAGTGTTTGGAAGATAAAGAGACTTTAGTTCCAGCCTTCTGGAATTTATAATACAGCAGGGAAAAAAGTTATATGTTAGAAGTGACAGAGATTATAAAATTTCTACAATTTATTATAAATTAATTTTAAAGTTATATATGAGCCTGTGTAAACAGTGTAATGTGGGATATACATGGTTATGCTAAAGGAATGATAAATAAAGAGAATACCACTGTAGAGCAAGTTCAGGAGAAGGTGAATTTAGTGCTTGACCTGAAGGATCGGACTTATAGAAAAGAAAGAGGGAGGGGAGTATAGAAAAGTGAAGTGGTATGACCAAAATCATGGTGGTTTTCCACTACAGTGTTAAGTTTCAGGGGAAGACTGGTGAAACTGATCAGTTGGAATGAAGTGATGAAAGGCTAGCTGGCTAGCCTTAGGTGATGGGGAATCTTGACAATGAGGCAGAGGTCTTGGAACTGGATTCATTTCAGAAGTTAGGGAAGAGACAGGTTCAAAAGATTTTTTATTTTCCTGGTTAATATGAGATTGTTTATTTTTAGTTGAGGTATAATTTACCTAAAATAAATTGGTCAGTTTTTAAGTGCACAGTTTGATAACTTCCTACCCAGGTAACCACTACCCAGATAAAGATATGGGACATTTCCATCACCCAGAAAAGGCCCTTTACATGACTTCCCAGTGAATAACTACCTTGCCCTCACTGCTTAACCACTATTAAGAAGAGTTGTTGAACTGTTCTTGAACTTCATATAAATTGAATCATACAGTGTGTGTTGTTTTATAACTGGCTTCTTTCACTCAAATTAATAATCTGAGATAGGTAGCTTCTTTTTATTGCTGAGTAATATTCCATTAAATGAATCAGCACCAATTTCTTTATCCATTCTCTTGTTAATGGAAATGTGGGTTGTTTTCAGTTGTGGGCTATTATGAATAAAATATATTGCACATCTATTTTGGTAGATACATGAACCAACTTGTCTAGGAGGGGGGTCATTAGGCCAAGGGGTCAATATTTATTTAGCTTTAGTAGTTACTACCAAATAGTTATGCAAGGTGGTTGATATCAATTTATACTCAAACCAGCAATGAATGAGAGATGCATTTCTCTATAACTTTGTCAATACTTGCTATTGTTAGTCCTTTCAATTTTTGCCATTCTGGTTGGTATATAGTGAAAAGAAAATTTTAAATAAATATTAATTATAGACTAAGTAAAGGATTGATTAGGTTGGGGAGGAGACCAGACATGTGACCAGTTACAAAGCTGTTGTCCCAATGCCAGTGGGAGGACTCAGCAGCCTGGTCTGAGGGAATATAGGAATGGTGGGGAGGAAGAGTTTAAGCTGAAGTACTCAACAGAGCTTAGCAGAAACTCAGAGCTCTGTTCTTAGAATGTCTTCTATCTGGAATGATCTTTCAGCATTTAAGTCACTTGCTATTAACTGTAGCCAGAAGAGTGGGGTCACTTTTAATTAATGTTCTTAAGACAGATTTTATTGTACTGTAGAAACTGTAAATATTTGAAGAAATTTATTAGGAGATCCTGAAGAAGTTTTCAGGAATGAAAGGGTTTCTCATACGTTAAATGAATTGCCACATGAGAATTTTTAATGGACTTTTCTGTTTGTTCCTTGCTTTGAGGACCTAGTATTAGGATTTATTCTTCCATCCCTACATTTTCTCTCACCCTTCTTCCTTCTTTCTTTTCATTAATCCCTTAGTGAGTAAACATTAGCTGAGGGTCTGCTCTGTGCAAGGCCCTGGCTGGGTGCCATGGTGGATCCAAAAATGAATTTCGCATATTCCAGTCTTGCAAGAGTTCAGTGCATTTAGTAAAAGGATTTGACAAATATACAAAAATATAATATTAGGCAATATCATATAACTTTCCATTGTTCTGTGCCTGTGACCCCTGCCTCCATTCCCTCTTACAACTCTTCAGTGAAAAGAATGGATATTTAGGTTTGAAATAGAGGGTGAAGTGAGTATCAGAGAAAGTTTATTCTTTAGGTTGGCACCTAGGTTAAAGAAAAGATGGGTAAAATTTCAGTAGTAGAGATAAAGGAAGGGTAGAATGATGATGATGATGATGATGATGATGATAAACAGACTGAGTAAAGGTATGGAGAGGCAAAATTTAGTGTATAGTGAGGGAATTACAAATAGTAAAATATGGCCAGATCATAGGGTGTGTAGAGAGTAGCAGTAGTAATATATTAGGAAGGAGGGTAGGACACAGCCAGAGCTACAGCCAGATTGCAAATTTTGTTTATTTGTTTGGCAGCAAGGAATCACTGAAGGTTTTTGGTGAGGCCAACATATTTAGAGCTGCCTTTTGTAAAGATTACCCAGGTAGTGATTGATTGTAAGACTGAAGGCATGACAGTGTTTTGGGAGGCTGTTATAATAGTCCAGTAAAGACTACTTCTGGCTATGATAGAGGCATAGGTAGACACACTTTGCCTCCTTGTACAACCAAAAGAAAGACAACAACAAATTAAAAACACAAAAAACAATCACAACTGCCAGAAAATTGAACTACATGGAAGTCTGACAACCAAGGAGTTAAAGAAGAAACATTCAGTCTGACTGGTAGAAGGAGCAAAGACAGGCAGCTGGGGTGGACAGGATCTGTGGCAAGGTGGTGGCTGGAGGACTGGGCAGCTGAGGTGGCAGCTGGCAGACCTGGTGGTCCCACATTCACATGTGGATAAACTGGGAGAAACAACTGGGGAGTGAGACATACCACACAATCCAAGGTTCCAGCATGGGGAAATAAAACCTCAAAACCTCTGGCTGTAAAAACTTGTGGGAATTGCAGCAGGAGAAACTACAAATGTCACAGGAGTGTTTGTTGGAGAGACCCACAGGGTCCTAGAACCTACACAAATCCACCCACCTAGGAATCAGCACAAGAAGGGCCCAATTTCCTTGCAGGTAGCAGAGGAAGTGACTAAAAGCTGGCCAAGAGCCAATAAAGCAGCACTGTTACCTTTTGGACCCCTCCCCCATATACAGTGCCACAACGCAGTGTTGTGGGTTGCCCCACCCTGGTGAATTCCTAAGGCTCCATCCCTTAGAACATAACAGGCACACCAAGACCAAAAAGTATGGCCCAAATGAAAGAAGAGATAAAATCTCCAAAAATAGAACTGAGCAATGAAGAGGTGGCCAACCTATCAGATGCAGAGTTCAAAACACTGGTAATCAGGATGCTCATAGAAATGGTTGAGGATGGATGCAAAATAGAGGTAGAAGTGAAGGCTATGCAAAGTGAAATAAAGAAAAATGCATATGGAATCAACAATGATGGGAAGAAAACCAGGACTCAAATCAGTGACTTGAAGTAGAAGGAAAAAATAAACACTCAACCAGAACAGAATAAAGAAACAAGAATTCAAAAAAATTTGGAGAGGTTTAGGAATTTCCAGGACAACTTTAAATGTTCCAACATCTGACTCATAGGGGTGCCAGGAGAAGAGGAAGAGCAAGAAATTGAAAACTTATTTGAATAAATAATGAAGGAGAACTTCCCTAATCTGGCAAAGGAAATAGACTTCCGGGAAGTCCAGGAAGCTCAGAGAGTCCCAAAGAAGTTGGATCCAAGGAAGCACACACCAAGGCACATCACAATTACATTACTTAAGATTAAAGAGAAGGAGAGAATCTTAAAAGCAGCAAGAGAAAAGGAGAGAGTTACCTACAAAGGAGCACTCATAGGCTATCAGATGATTTCTCAAAAGAAACCTTGCAGGCAAGAAAGGGCTGGAAAGAAGTACCCAAAGTCATGAGAGGCAAGGACCTCCATCAAAGATGACTCTTTCCAGCAAAGCTTTCATTTAGAATGGAAGGGCTGATACAGTTCTTCCCAGATAAGGTCAAGTTCAAGGAGTTCATCATCACCAAGCCCTTATTATACGAACTGTTAAAGGGACTTATCTAAGAAAAAGAAGATGTGCTTAA
>PVKM010004930.1:0-49980 GCA_004027735.1 Carollia perspicillata
AAAAAAAACTAGAGCCCAAATAATATCCTCACCATGAAATAAATATATTTTCCATCAAAATAAGTAGAAACCCTGTATTCTCTCTCTCTCCATTTTGATAACATTAGCTTTACACCTTTTACCATAACAGAAACAAATCCTTCCAGGAACTGATGCACCAGAAAGACAGACTGTCCTCCTACCACCAGGAAAAAAGTGCACCGAGGACCCAGTCCACCATCCCACACGGCACACTGTGTCCATTAAATTTTCTTTTTCCTCTCCAGCCATGAATCTCCACAAGCAATCAGAACTCACCTTTTCTTAAATTATTCAAATAATTAAAAGGTAAGTGAGAAGAAGAGTTTCTGAATTTTTAGACAAGGTCCCTTTGATGATGTTTTTTTAGAACGCCTGTTATGTTGCCTCCCCCCCCCCCCCCCATTTCCATGGAGAACCTTGCAGCTGTGACCCGCCCCACGCAGCGGACCGGAGAATGAGGGCCACGCTGTTTCAACAGGGAGGATAGCTGTAGTAACTTCAAAATCTGCCCGGGTCACAAACCTCTAGGACAGTGAAGAAACCCCCTTAAACACCTCCCTATCCACCATTGCTTCAATGTTTACTTGAGAGCTTCAGTTTCAAGTACTCAGAGCTGCTGGGGAAGGTCCCTTTTCTCAAGGACGAAAAGACAGCTTTTTGTGCCTTCAGGGACAGAGCCAGCCGAAAGTACAGGCTCAGGGAGGGTGGTGCGGGGGCGGCGGAGGAGGCCTCGCCGGAAAAGGCCGTGGGGCCATAACCTCGCTACAGGTCTTTACTTTGGAGATCATCAGTCGCATTATTTATTGTTTTCCCCCAGTGCTGTTCAGAGAGACCAGGAATATTGCCTTTCTCTCTAATTCCCCAGCAGCCTCGTATTCTGCCCTCGAAAACGGATGGCCTCCTGCCGCCGAAATCGGGCGGAGGGAATGGCCAGGCTCTCGGCTGCGGGCAGGCCTTTGCCTCAGCCGCGTGCACATGCCCGGGGCCTTCGGGCCTGCGACTTTGAGGGGTGCGGGGCCTCGGGCTCAGAGCGCTGTCTCTGTTCACCCCCACAGGGACCCGGGTCCGCGGAGCCCGCCGGGCGGCGGGGGAGCGCGCTGCTCTCCGAGGGCCGCTCGGACGTCTTCGCAGTTCAGACACCGAGGTCCCCACGCTCCTGCCCGGGACGCGCCCACCCTTCCTTTCTCGATCCGAATCGAACGAAATCTGCGCCGCCAGGACCTTAGCACCCAGGCGCTGTGGCGCCTGCCGGTCCGCATCTTTGTTTGTTTGTTTGTTTGTTTGTTTGTTTTTGAAGGGAATAGATTTAAATGGGGGGCAAAAAGACGAAAGGGGAGAAATTTGTATTTTCAAACATCCCTAGCGTAACTTTTGTGTGTTGGCGCCGCACTAGGGCCGGGCATCCTCCCAGCGCCTCCCCGCCCTAACTAGGAGCTGGGTCCGGCTACGAGGTCTCTACTTTGGGAACCACGCCACTTCCCCGCATTCGCCCTCTCGCGACGCGTCGTCCCCAAAAGCGGTTTCACTAGAGAGGTGGCCCCCTTTCCAGGCAGCGCGGGAGCTGCAGGCGCGGGCGAGGGGACGGGACGCAGCCCTGCAGCTGAGGCCACTGGTCTCCCGCCACCCAGTCGAACACGGGTCCCCAGATTTTTGAAGCCCTCGTGCCCAGCTTTCGCGTGGACCGCGAGAAGGAGCGGTGGGAGTGAAGCGAAGGGTTTCTGACTTTCGAGGTCTCCAAAACCGCACTTTGCAGCTTTGCAACTCTCAGAGTTGCACGCGCCAAAGGAACCGAGGGCGGGTCCTTCTTAATTGTGACGTTGGGGGGACAGGGCAGTAATCTCAATCCCTAAGTGTCTACACGAACGGATTATTTCTTTCCAAAGTCTTTTCATTTATTTACCTAGGAAGGCTTGGCTGCTCCTAGCTTTGAGGGTTAACAGACTTTGCCCCACCACCCCACTCGCCAGCATTTGGTTTTTCCAGCGTGTGTTCCAGCTCATCTCAAGAAACTCGGCAGGGGAGGGCACTTAACATATAAAACGCCAGTGACTATAAAAGTACAGGAAAATGCTCATTGCACACACGCGTGCATGAGGTAGTGAGTGTGGCTGCACAATGGCACCTCTGGGGGAGAATGGAGACTTCCTTCTATCAGCGAGATTAAGGCCCAAAAGATAGGTAACGGACGGAAGGGGTCCAGTTGCCGGAAACTGCTTTCGGTGACAGGTCTTGTGAAGCTCTTCGCCCCACTACGAGTGAAACGCCCCAAGAAAGGGGGTTTTGCTTTGTTTTGTTTTTGTAAATATTCAAATTCCTTTTGTGATGACCTCATCCCTGCCAGATGTGTCTTCTGTTACTACCAAAATGAGGCACTTTTAAGAAATTAAATTCAATTTGGGAATTCATCTAATCTAAAACATGATTTTGTTTAGGGTTGAAGGGCAGGCAATTCCCCTGCCTTGACTGGATTTTACTGGCTTCTGTGTCCAGTGGCAAATATTACTGGGATCTTGCAGTAACAAAAGGGCTGTTTGTTTTCTAGGGTTATGTCCACTTCCAGGCTTCCCAAGACATAGGATTTTCAGACACGTCTTCACTACACAAAAGCCCAGAAGCTGGAGGAAGGCAGGGTGGGAAAGGAGGAACCAGAGTCTTACCGGTGGAAGGTCTCAGTGGCTAAGCACAGGAGACTTGTTCATCTTCATGGCTACCTGACTCTTGTCACCTCTGTTCCTGTTGGAGTCCTCTCCTTTCCCTCCCACCCCCCCTCTACCTCCCACTCATCAACACACACCATCTGGAGAAGTTTCTTTGGAGAATGATTTTTTTAAAAGATAAAAGTATTTTCACAAGTATACTCTCTATAGCGGTTGAACCATTGGAACTCCATGAGGATCTTCCAGGTTCGTCTGTATAGCAACTCCTGTCCCTAAATCTGGTAGCTCTTCTCTTGGGCTCACAGCTGGACTACATTCCCCAGCTTCCTTTGCAGTTTGGTGTGGCCATGTGACTGCTTTCTAGTCAATGGAATGTACAGGCCCTTTCTGGGCCAAAGAGTTTAACAAGTGATGTGTCCCCATCCCCTCTGTTCCATGCTTTCTGTACCTCTCCCTGTGTTTGGATGCCAACCTTGAGGCTCCAGGGAACGGAGGAGACACATATGGGAAGAGCCTGGACCCCAGAATTACATGTGGAGGGGAACCGTTCACTGACAACAATCATTTGCCTAGGACTTTACCTGAGGGGGAAGTAAACTTCCATTTTGTCAGAGCCACTGAACATTTTGGAGTTGTTATTGCTATTCAATTCATCCTTACTGACACTCTCTCTTTAGAAGACACTGGTTGGTGTGGCTCAGTGGATTGAGTGCCAGCCAGCGAACCAAAGGGTCACTGGGCACATGCCTGGGGTGTGGGCCAGGTCCTCCCACAGGGGGCAGTTTGAGAGGCAACCACACATTAATGTTTCTCTCCCTCTCTCCCTCCCTTCCCAGCTCTAAAAACAAACAAACAAACAAACAAACAAATAAAATCTCAAACCAAAAAAAAGATAAAATGTAACTTAATTTTTTTCCGTCACCGTTTATAAATGTCAATGGATGTCAGGCAATCCTTGGCCCTTGGATTAAAACTGTAGGAGGCTCCAAGACTCTTCTGCTCACTCTCAGTAACAGACAGTCCTATTACAGCTTCAAGGCGCACACATGGTTTCAAATCTGGGGTTAGAACGTCCAGTCCAATGTATCTTCAAGACTCTGAGTTTGATTTAATGTGAAATCTTCTTCCCTCCCTAACTCTGGATTGCTTCATCTTAGATGCCTAGAGAGGGAAAGAGGGGAGTCATTTTGGGTTCTCTATTTTTTAACTTTGTGTTTCCCTTCCTCTTCCTATCCTCAGACTGTTTCAGACCCACTAGTGGTTCAAAGAATGGAGAGAGTGGGGGATTGGCTTGAACAAGGTTTTAGTAATTTTGAGTTGTGGAGATATACCAACTAGATCAGGGATATTATAGTGGCGACTACGTATCACCTAATGAAGTGGAACTTTGGCAATTAGTTCCTAATTTGACATGCAGACAAGATCTAAGCACAAAATCTGTTGTGTCTGTATATGTCCCCAGATTGTACAGAAACAGGTTTAGTTGGTCGCTTGAAAAACTGGCTGGTATGAAAGCATTTTCTCCAAAGGTGATGCGGATACTTTGCTTTGAATTGGTTCATCCCAATCCCATTCCACTCAGCACACACGCATCCTCTTCCCTGGATGTACAGACTACAGTCACTCTCAGGAAATGAGTTCCTATTTTGGGGGGCCCCTTCTGATGGTAGGAACTGGGTCATTTCATTCTAGCAGTTGTCATTCTGCTTCTTCTGTTATGGAAATCACAGCGGCCGTCTAATAGTCAGGATGCCTCGCCAGATTCTTTGGCACTTTTGAGACACTGGCATCTCTTTTTATAATCTGTACCAAGCCACTAGGCCAGCTTTAAGGTCAGTAGGTGGGGAGGAAACCTGTCCAGCCATAGCATGCCAAATGGAGAAACGAAGTGTTAACGATGCAGTTAACTTTGTCCATGGGCACTGCTCGACTGCAGGATGTTAGAGCTGTCTGCATGCAGACAAAGAAAACTTCAAACCTTCATTGGCTTATTTTCAAATATGTAGATATATTGCAGCAAGTGGGTGGATTAACCAGATGACATTTTCCTTCTGCTGACCACTTGCTTGGCATTATATAGACCCTTACTCAGTGTGCACAGTTGAGTGGCACCAGCGTTTTCTGAGCCCGAGCTGGGGGAAGAGCTGTGGAGTGGGATGTGGGTAGAAAAAAAACATTTAAATCTGTGCATGAGACTAATCTGAACTTGGAAACCTGCTTATCATTTTTAGTCAGGATTTTGGATGTCGATGATTAACAGCTAAATCAGTCTGGAAATTACTTTGATCTTTGGAAAGAACATAAATTGGGTTAAAGATGGAATGATCTGTCATGGTGACTACTTGGCTCACTTTGTCTGGATTACATCCAATTACATTTTCAAGTCAACACTATGTTATATTCACCATCACCCACTTTGGGGAAACAATTGAAGTGAAAGGACTTGGCATTCAAAAGGAAAGGTTGGGCCCATCTAATAAGTATATTATTCTGGCAGTGACAGCTGTTAGATCATGGAATGGGAGTCGGAGAGTGTGACATCCATTCCTGTTGTGCAGCTCTTTGAATACAAATTCTCTTCGAATTTACCTCAGCAGAAATGGGTGCATACTAGACTGCAGACAAGAGCATGTCCAAGAGGACCTCTCAAGGCCTCTTTCATTTTTGTCTTTGGCCTCTATAATTTTCTGACAACATCTGTACCTGTAAAATGTGTCAGATTCAGTAGCAGGGTCAGGGGCTGCTGTAATTTGTCAGACTTCAACAACATGACCCTGGCAAAGACTTTGGAATAAAAACATCAGGAAAATAAACACTCAGGGCTCCATAGCCAGAGGACTGGCTGGGAGCTGTCAGGTTGAAATACTAGTCTGGGAAGGGAAAGAATAGGAGCAAGGCCTCTGACACTTCTCTGCCCCCTGGAAAATACCCCTCCAGTAGTAGAACTAGCGCCAAACACATCAAATTAATTAAGAAAAGAGATAGGAGAGGTATTATCAGGCTGACCTTCTATTCCAGCCAGTCTGTCAATCAAGGCTGTATCAGGAACAAGGCATAACCTGGGCTGGGGGAGGGGATATGACAAAACAAGAGATAAATGTCAATCCCTTCATGAGTGGAGCCTCGCCCTATCTGTGCGGGGAAATAGAGCATAGATTCAAGACCCAGAAAGAAAGATGGGAGGACAGAGACTAGAGCAATGAAGACACAGTGCTGGGGTGGAAGCTGCAGAGCATTGGAAGAATCAGACAAGGGAGTAATCCCCAAGGAGGGGGAGATCTTTCAGAACTGGAAAGGAGAGCTGAGATGGGGTTGAGGGAAGAAGTGGGAAAATATTTGTGTCCCAGGTCAGACAATGGCTTGTGCACTTTAGAGACTGAAGAGGACAGGAGTGTTGGAGAGAGCTGTAGGAGTCTGTCCAAGCAGAAATTCTGCATCGGGGAATCATGGGAGAAGAGGTTCAAGGACTGCGTGGATTATAAAGCTGGCAGAATGAGATGAACCAAGCATGAATTTCTGGGTAAAGGTGTTTGTGACAAAAATGGTGACCAGGGAAGATGTTTTTGCTTAGGCTAACTTTTGGAAAAGTAAAATTTAAGCAAATGAAGCTGATGCAGTCATCTCTGGTCAACTAACCGGGGCAAACACAGGAATAGCAGGCTGCTTCACTGGTTTCAGTCAGAAGCAGCAGTAATATCTACCAGCTGTAGCAGGAGTGTCAGGGAAGAGTCAGGGACTGCATGGGAGCATGTGTGGGCTACGTGTTTCCAAGTGTGTGGACGCACACGAATGTGTTTAAGACTGCGTGCATGACTTTATATGTTCTGGTGATGTTTCTTGTTGAACACCTTAGGAAAGTATGAGAAAGATGCACCAACAATAGACATTAGACATTAAATTAGAAGGTAGACTGATGATAGGGTTTGAGTAATATACATCCCGTGAAGGAAAGCATCATAATAATAATCCCTGTACATCATACAAACATACACATGCAGACATTGAATAACATTCGTGTATATATTAGAAGTACAACTATACAAAGATACATCATTTACAATATGAATAAAACACAAGTGCTACAGAATAACTGCAATCCATTTCACAGGTATACTATAGAAAAGACTAACAGAATAGAGACTTAAAATGGTGTTTAAATCATGTTATCTATTCTTTTGTCTATAAGAAAGAATGCCAGCTAACCAACTATTTCAAGCAGCATAAGGCCTTTTTCTCTGAAAGAACTCCAAGAAATTCATCAATCTCTAACCCCCACCGACATGTGTACTGCAGGGAAAGTACACTAAATCCTGCAGGTCTCAAACATATAAATTATTCATCCACATCTATCACCTAATAGCAGAGCATCCTTTGGTAAGTCATTTTCTTTCTGACTCTGTTTCTTTGTACATTAAATGTGAAAGTTGCTTATAAAATTTATGGTTGCTTTTAGATACAGTCTGAGGATATATATATATAGTATTATATATACACACACACATAATGTTTTCCAAGCGCCCGGAAGTTTTTGGTTGGAAAGAAAATTAGATGACCATAGGTATCAACAAATTGGCCAAACAACTTTTTAGTTCTGTTTTCTAATGGAAAAATTCCAAGTATGGTTTTGATACTGTGAGGCCTAAGGGGTTAAGAACTGAAATTTTCATCTTTCAAGGACTGAGTTGTCATAGAGACAATGAACCTGACCATGAATAGGCCTATAGTTACCTGTTCTACACAAATCTTGGACCTGGGTCCTCTGATCATGCCTGTCATTCCACAGTGTTGAAAAAATGGGATGATTTAGTTAAGTCAGTGAAAAAAAATCAGTTACATTGGTCATTTGGCATTGAGTAGTCAAAAACAAAACTTTTTAAAAACATTTAAAGCAGATCCAGTCTTTGAGTTTTGAGTGGGTGCCCATCTGCACCAGGATTAGTGCTCGGGCTTTCTTCTCTCTGGAGCTCTCTCTGCACTCACCCTGATGCCCAGCACAGAGGATTTTCCCAGGGCTCCCAGAGTAGCCACGTTCTGAAATGAATTCAGAATACCTTGATGCCCCATATATATGTGCATCTTGAAGAAGAGATACACTGTTAGGTAATAGTGCACTTTCTTTTGAAGGCTCCTTAGTATAGCACTGGCACTTGCTATAATATTATACTGCAAAAAGACAAAAAGCCTGCAGCTGGCAAACTTCATCCTGAACATCAACAGGGAGCTGATCCCACAACACAATAGCCTGAGATAACCTGTGTCTCAAAGCCCAGGCTGGCTGTGATTGCTTAGCATTTATACAGCACCTTATCTGGGTCCTGTTTGTCAGCATCTTTAATGGGAGATAACTCACCAGGAGTTACAGCTGAGAAAAAAAATTCATGACCAAAAATAAAGAAGAGAAAGCTTAAAGGATCTGAGTGATTTCACAGGGGCTTGTGGTTATTCAGTAATAATGCAGAGAGAGCAAAGATGCTATTTAAAGGGGAAGAGAACGGCCATTCTGACCTGTGTAAAGTGGTATCTCATTGTGGTTTTAATTTGCATCTCTCTGATAGCTAGGGATATTGAGCATCTTTTCATGTGTCTCTGGATCCTCTGTATGTCCTCCCTAGAGAAGTGTCTGTTCAAGTCTTTTGCCCACTTCTTAATTGGGCTGCTTTTCTTCTTAGAGTGGAGTTGTGTAAGTTCTTTGTATATTTTGGAGATTAGACCCTTGTCTGAGCCACCATAAACAAAGCAACAAACAACAAGTGTTGGAGAGGACGTGGAGAAAAGGGGACCCTAGTACACTGTTGGTGGGATTGCAGAGTGGTACAGCCACTATGGAAAACAGTATGGAATTTTCTCAGAAAACTAAAAACGGATCTGCCTTTTGACTCAGCAATTCCACTGCTAGGATTACATCCCAAGAATCCTGAAACACCAATCCAAAAGAACCTATGCACCCCAATATTCATAGCAGCATAATTTATAATAGCCAAGTGCTGGAAGCAACCTAGGTGCCCGTCAGTAAATGAATGGATCAAAAAACTATGGTACATTTACTCAATGGAATTCTATGCAGCAGAAAGAAAGAAGAAGCTCCTATCCTTTGCAACAGCATGGATGGAACTGGAAAGCATTATGCTGAGTGAAATAAGCCAGGCAGTGAAAGACAAATACCATATGATCTCACCTTTAACAGGAACCTAAACAACAGAACAAACAAGCAAGCAAAATATAACCAAAGACATTGAAATAGAAAACAGGCTGACAGTGTCCAGAGGGGAGAGGGGAGAGAATTTCAGGGGAAAAGTGGAAGGGTTTACAGGAACAAGTATAAAGGACACATGGACAAAAACTAAAGGGGGTGGAAATGGGAGGGAGGTGGGGAACACTGTGGGGGTGGGCTGAGATGGGAGTAAAAGACAGAAAACCGTATTTGAACAACAATTACAATTTAAAAAAATAAATTATTTTTTTAAGAAAAGGAGAAGAGGAAAGCTTCTTTGACTCTCCCCTGTGAACAGGAGAGATGAAGGTACAAAGGAGAGAATTAGCTCAGGAGCAGAAGAAAAACCCTGTTAGTAAGACTGGCTAAGCCTAAGAGTTTGACTAAAAGAATTTATAGCTTGTTTTCTATAGCACTTTAGATCCCAAGGAAATTATCACCTAGCAAAGATTGTGAGCCACAGTTCGAGGGTGATTCTGTCTGGAAGCAAGGAAATGGAACAGGTCCTCTTTTAAAGTGGATTCCAAGTTCAGAAGTCTACTTTTAAAAAATAAAACTTTCAAAAATTCATCAGAGTTTCACTGTGGTATTTTTACAAAGTACACAATAATTCAAATCCTCAGTTACACTAAATAAGAATGTAATCATTCAGTTAGCTGGAAATATGCAGATAATCAATGAAGACTCAGGAGACTGAAAAACAGCAAGGCTGCCCGCTGTGGTTCTATTTTAAAGACATGGGTTTCACTCTGACCAATGCAGCTCAGTTAGTTGGGCACCATCCAGCAAAGTGAAAGGTCATGGGTTCAATTCCCAGTCAGGGCATATGTCTGGGTTTCAGATTTGTTTCTGGTCAAGATGCATATGGGAAGCAACAATCGATGTTTCTCTCCCCCTCTCTCTCCTTCTCTTCCCCTCTCTCTAAAAACAATAAATAAATAAAATCTTGTTAAGAAAAGAGTACAAATTTTAGATTATTTATTTTTTGAATTTGATATATTTAACTAGAGTAGATAATTTGTATTCCGTTCCATTTCTCCAAGCAACATCCACCTTCAGTCAACTCCCACTTGTTTTGTTTTGTTTTTTTAGGTTTTAATAGTCATATATAATAGGAATAAAAATTTGGCCCAAATAAAAAGGAAAACATCTGTTTACCAGTAAAAACAAAAAAGGAAAAAAGAAAAAAAGACAAATCAGAGAAAGACAAATATGATTTCACTTACCTGTGGAATCTAAAAAACAAAATAAATAAATAAAACAGAAGCACACTCATAGATAACAGCAAACAAATTGATGCTTGTTAGGTGGGAGGGAGTTTGGGAGAATGGGTGACAAGGGTGAATGGATTAAGAAGTACAAATTGCCCCCTGGCTGGTGTGGCTCAGTGGATTGAGTGCTGGCCTGAGAACCAGGGGGTTGCCAATTTGTATTCCTAGTCAGGGCACATGCCTGGGTTGTGGGGCTGGGTCCTGAGTAAGGGGTGCATGAGAGACAACCACACATTAATATTTCTCTCCTTCTCTTTTTCCCTCCTTACCCCTCTCTCTAAAAATAAATAAATAAATAAAATATTTTAAAAAATAGAAATACAAACTGCAAGTTAGAAAAATAGTCACAAGGATGTAAAGTACAGCATAGGGAATATAGTCAATAATATTGTGGTGATCACTTTATAAGTTATAGAAATGTCAAATCACTAGGTTGTATACTTGCAACTAATATAATAGTGTATGTCAACTGTAATTGAAAAATTTAAATATGTAAATACATATTTATATAGATGTATAAGTATACAAATATATGTATTTATATATGATATATACAAATATATGTGCAAATATATATATAGAGAGAGAGAGGAGAGAGAGAGAGAACAAAGAAGTGTATCTTGGTCTAGGTTCTGGACTGGAAAAGACATCCAGCATATAATAATCTCCTATGAGAGATTTTTGCCTCCCTTCATGCCAGTTTGGAGTTCAAATTTATATCATATGCATACAGTTAGACTTCCTTAGCTGAGAAATTAATATTAAAAGTGACCGTAGGCTTGATTGCCTTGCAGAAGCAAACATATTCAGCCTCTCTGAAGAGAGACATCCTCAGGTAGACCAGACAGTATTCCCACAGATAAACTCTTGCTTAAGATAAACTCATAAATCAAAATTACAAAGGCACAGAGAAACCATCCAAAAGAACAAATGTCAGCTGACACATTAAATAGCAGATTTGGATTCCCAAGAAAAATAAGATAAATAAGAAAAAATAAAATACCATAAGAAAAAAACCACATTTAAAAAGAAACCTAGTAGAATTTCTAGATATAAAAATATACCACATTTCATCAATTCTAAGATGTGTTTTGTTCACATTTTAGCATCTCTGAAGTCAGGGTGTTTCCTACAGTCACTGTTGGTTAGGCAGCCTTTGTGATATGGTTGTCACTGCCTGCTCGTACATGTCGAAACTTACAGCATAGACAACAGTGACTTCGACAGATCCTGAAGATAATATGCAGCCCTCTTTTTGTGTTATATACACCGTACTACAATAAAAAAGAGATTTAAGACAAAAATTGTGGTCACTATGTAATCATAAAAGTAACCAGAAAGATGGAGCAATTCTTTACTTTTATTTAATCACTTCAAGTACATAAAATAAAGCTATAAGAAATAGATAAATTCACTATAATAGTTGGAGATTTAAAAAATCATAACTCTCTAGTAATTGAAGAACTGGCAAAAAATTAGATTTTAAAAACACAATTAACAAGCATGCTGTAGTGGATAAACATAGAAACTTTTAAGCAAACACTAGAGAATACACATTTGTTCTAAGAGCATACAAAACACTTTAAAAACTGACCATGCACTGAGTCACAAAACAAATCTCAACAAGTAAAAAGAATCAGTCTTAAGCAGACCACATTTCTCTGAATACAGCAATTAACTTAGATATCAATAACAAAAAGATAAAACTCTTATATAGTTGGAAATGTAAGAACACATTTTAAAACACACCTAACAATGGAAATTAGACCACAGCTAGACCGAGCAATAAGAAAATGCACAGTCAAAATATATGGTATACACCCCTGGTTAGGTGTTGTCACGAAAAGTGAAAGGTCCCTGGTTTGATTCCCACTCAAGGCATATGTCTAGGTTGCAGGCCTCATCCCCAGGTAGGGCACATGTGAGATGCAACTGATGAATGTTTCTCTCACACATTGATGTTTCTCCCCCTCTCTTTCTCCCTTCCTTTACCCTCTCAAAAAGTAAATTAATCAATTGAAAAAACCATGGGATACAGCTAAAGTAGCACTAGAGAGAGATTTATAGCCTTAGTACATTAGAAAAGAAGAAAGAAAAAGAGCTAAGTTCCCAGCTCAAGAAGTTACAAAAAGAATGTCAGTGCCACACCTCCCTCACAAAAAGCAGATAGAAAGATTACTGTAAAAGTAAAAATTAGAAAACAGAGATACAATAGGGATTATCAGCAAAACTACAAATTGGTAAATGCTCGCTCAGCAAAGGGCACTGCCAGGTCTCAATAATCAGGTGGACCAGATGACCTGTAAACATCAACCAGCTTCTTTATTGAGCCACACAGGGTTTGCTAAAAGGGCTCATGAATACAGTAGTTATGAGGGCAAGGTTGGAAATTATGCAACAAAACAAAACAAAATAGATTTTCTCTCACTAAGGCAGATCTGGCTACTATATACCTCCTAAGAATGACCTGCCAACAGCACAGACCAATAATGAGCCATATGGTACTGTACCTGAGGGGGCCAGGTAGGGCAGGTTGATTAGAGTGGGCCCTTTCCATCATGGAAGAGGCAAAATTTTGTCCTCACCAGAATACATTTTCTGGATAGTGGTTTTCCTTTTCTGCCCACCATGTGTATGTCAGCACTATCATCCATGATCTTACTAAATGTCTTATTCACCATCATGATATCCCATATTATATCTTTTCCATACAAAGTTTAAAGCAAAAGAAGTGAGGCAGTGGGCTCATGCTCACAGGATCTAATAGTTTTACCATGCACTCCATTGATCACAGGCGGCTGGCTAACTTTCTGGAATGATAGAATTGTCTAATGAAGACTCTATTACAGAGCCAGACAGGAGACACCACCTTGTGAGGCTGGGGTGCTGTCTTATAAGATGGATTGCATGAGCCATATTTGGAGATATTTCTCCCATAGCCAGAATCTGTGGACCTAGGCATTAAGAAGTATACATGGGCTGATTTCTCCCACTGTTATACATAATGACTACTTGAACATTCCCCTTGCCTCTTACTCCTTTAGAGGCATTAATTCCTCAGAATTAACAGACTCCTGGCCACTTTGTACACTTCGTGTTCCTGTACCAATAGACAAAGCAGTTCTTGTACCAGCTGGGGTGAAAGGGTGTTTGCCTTGCAATGAGAACAGGGAAGAGTATGATTAAAACCTAGGGGGCCCTGGCTGGTGTGGCTTAGTGGATCCAGCGCGGGCTGCGATCCAAAGGGTCGCTGGTTTGATTCCCAGTCGGGGCACATGCCTGGGTTGCAGGCCAGGTCCCCAGTGGGGGCCATGTGAGAGGCAGCCACACATTGATGTTTCTCCCTCTCTTTCTCCCTCCCTTCTCCTCGCTCTAAAAATAAATAAATAAAATCTTTAAAAAAAAAAAAAAAACCTAGGGGAACCTCTGGGGTGCCTCCATGACCAGGGTAAAGCTAATGGAAGATTAAAGCATCCCAGTGCAGGCAGGACCACTAACAGCTAGCTCTTTCAGGAATAAATGTTTCAGCTTCTCCACTAGGAACCTAAACCAGATTGGTGCTTACTAAGGATGAAAAGAACATGGATTGGGTAGTGGACTAAGAAAACTATAAATAGCAACTACAGCCTTGTTCTCAGAAGCTTTGTGGAATATATAGGCAGTGCTGGCAGCTATGACGGTGAGAACAGCAACTTCCTGGGTCAACCATGATGGTATGTTCTTCAACTAATGCGTGAATTTAATGGCACCTTCTGACTCCTGTTCTTTCAACCCTTCCAACAATTTGCAGGCATTGAATTTCCTGTAGTAAATTCCTTTCTGCTTGGAATATCTAGAGTTATTTCTATGCTTGCACTGAGGCCTGACTAAGTCATATAATGATTAAGGTAGTCTGGAATTTGCATACAGATGGTCAAATTGACCAATTTAAAAGAATAGAGAACCCAGAAGTGGACACATGCTAATTAAATCTGATGCTGACAAGAGTGGACTATATAATGAATGCTGCTGAGGACCATGGGCCATCCTTGGGGGAGGATTAAACCCTTTTCTCTCACTATATGAAAATAATTAATTCCTACTGGATTAAAGATCTAAATGTGAAAAGCAAAAGTAAACACTTTTAGAGGAAAATATATAAAAATTTAGCCCCAGCTGGTGTGGCTCAGTGGATTGAGCACTGGCCTGCAAACTGAAAGGTTGCTGGTTCGATTCCCTGTTGGGGCACATGCCTGGGTTGCAGGCTGGGTCTTTGGGAAGGGGCATGCGAAAGGCAACTGATACACATTAATGTTTTTCTCCCTCTCTTTCTCCTTCCCTTCCCCTCTCTCTGAAAATAAATAAGTAAAATCTTTTTTAAAACAAGAATTTAAAGTAAGGAACATTATTATGCTAATAACCTTTAAATTGACATCTCTAGCTTATACTTATCCCCTAAATACCACACTGATATATTCTTTTTCCAATTCACAACTTTGACTTGGATATCTAATAGACACTTTGAAAACAAAATATTCATTTTCTCCCAAATCTTTCTCCTACTGCAATGTCCCCCATTTAAGAAAACAGCACCATCATCCATCCATTTGCTCAGGAAAAATCCCTGGAATTACCCTTGACTTCTCTTTCATATAATCCTTGTCAAATTCACTGGAACATCTTACTAGGTCTAACTTATATATATTCTGAATCTGACTACTTCTCATGGTTTTCTCTGCTATTATCCTGGTCTAAGTTAATATTACCTCTCACTGAGACTCTAGCAATAAACTTCTAACCAATCTTCTTGGTTTTATTTTTATCTCCTGGCTATTATGATAGTAGTCATAATGATCTTTTAAAAAACAAATCTCTCCCCTGATCAACATACTCCAGTGATTTCCCATCACAGAATAAAATCCTTGGCTACTTCTCTGAAGTAACCACTTAACACTCTTCCCCTTGCTCATGCCACTTGGCCACACTGGCCATTCTCTCAACCATTCTGTAACCCACAAAGCAGGTTCATATGTTAGGGACTTTGCACTTGTTGTTTCCTCTGTATGGAATGTGACTCTCCTTGGATACCACCAGTTCTTGCTTCCTCACCATCTTCAGTTTTCTGATGAATGTGACCCTGTCAGGGCTTCCCTGTCCACTCAATCTAAAATAGCAAACAGCTTATTGGTTTTTACTAATCTCTTCATCCTGCTTTATTTTTCTTCATGGCTTATTTTCTATTTATCTATTGTTTATTGCCTCTCTCCCACACTAGACTCTAAGTCCACATTGTTACTTGTCTTATCCTCAGCTGTATCCCCTGAGTCTAAAACAGTTCCTGACACATAGTAGACATTCAATATATCATCAAATGAATAAGTGAGTGAATGAATGAGAATTTTTATGACCTTAAGATAGGAAAGAATTTTCTAAACAACATACACAAACTCATAAATAATAAGGAAAAGTTTGAGAAATTGGATGAAATTTAAAATAAACACTGTGTTGATTCACTTTAAAACATTTTTAGAATATTATGATATTTATTACATTTAAAACATCATCAATATATAAGTTTCAGGCTAGAAGAAGATATTTGCAATGCAGATATTGGGCAAGGTATTAATTTTCAGAATATACAAAGGACTCCTAAAAATCAATAAAAGACAAAAACTCAATAGAAAAAGGAACAAAGGACTTCCAGTCAAGATGGAGGTGTAGGTAGACATGCAACTCCTCACGCAACTGCAACAAGAATTACAACTAAACCTCAAAACAAATAACACCCAGAACTGTCAGAAAATTGAACTGAATGGAAGTCCAATACCCAAGGATATAAAAAAGCCACATTCATCCAGACAGGTAGGAAGGGTGGAGATGCTGAGACAGATTGAGGGGCAAGGAGACACAGTGTGGCACGGAGAGGCAGTGGTGGTGGAACAGGTGGTCCCACATTCACATGTGGTAGATAAAAGTCAAGAAGGATACCTTGGGAGCAAGTGATCCTAGCAGCAGGCCAGACTGCACAACCCAGGGTTTTAGTGCTGGGAAGATTGATCCCCATAACTTCTGGCCATAAAAACAAGTGGGGTTTGGGGTAGTGGAAGAAACTGCCAGATTTTCAGGAGACTCCACTTAAAGGTCCTGCACAGTCTTAGAACTTACACAGACCCACCCCCTATGGTATTCAGCACCAGGGTAATAGCTGGAAGGGTGCCAGTTGTATGTGGGGAGTGGGTGAAGTGACTGGAAGTGGGGTGAGTGCTGATCAAACCTCCAGAAGTCAGGCAGTGGCACTGTCCCCTCTCTGAGCCCTCCCCCTACACAGAGCCATAAAGTGGTGAAGTGGGTTGATCCACTATGGCGATGACCTAAGGCTCTGGTCCACACAATTTACAGGTGCCTTTTCTACAATAGGTCACACTACTAAGACAGGGAGTCAAAGCAGCTCTACCTAATACACAGAAACAAATATAGGGAAGCTGCCAAATTGAGGAGACAAAGAAATATGGCTCAAATGAAAGAACAGAACAACCCTCTGGAAAAAGAACTAAACAAAACAGAGATAACAAACATATTAGATGCAGAGTTCAAAACACTGGTTATCAGGATGCTCAAAGAACTCACTGAGTACAGCAACAACATAAAAGAATAAATGAAGGCTACACTAAGTGGAAAAAAAAGAAAAATCTACAGGAAACCAACAGTGAAGAGGAGGAAGCCAAAATTCAGAAGAGATAAGGCACATTCAGGGTGGTATGGCTATAGACCGGGAAGCCAGGATTCATATCAATGATTTGGAACATAAGGAAGAAATAAGCATTCCACCAAAATAGTAAGAAGAAACAAGAATTCAAAAAAAAAATGAGGATAGTATAAGAAGCCTCTGGGACATCTCCAAATGTACCAACATCTGAATCATAGGGATGCCAGAGGGAGAAGTGGAAGAGCAAGAAATAAAAATAAATTTCAAAACAATATTAATGAGAGTTCCAGCCAAGATGGATGCATAGGCAGAAATGCTCCACTTCCTTGCAAAACCAAAAGAAAGATAGCAACCAATTGAAAAACAAAGAACAACCAGAGCTGCCAGAAAATCATGGGCATGGAAGTCCAACAACCAAAAAGTTAAAGAAATATTTACCCAGGCTGGTGCACCAAGACAAAGAAATATGGCCCAAATGAAAGAACAGATCAAAACTCCTGAAAAAGAACTAAACAAGGAGGGGATAGACAACTTTTTTGATGTAGAGTTCAAAACACTGGTAATCAGGATGTTCACATAATTGAGCTTGGTCACAAAATGAAGGAAGAAATGAAGGCTACGCAAAGTGAAATAAAATAAAATATACAGGAAACCAACAGTGAAGGGAAGGAAACCAGAACTCAAATCAATGATTTGGAACAAAAGGAAGAAAGAAGCATCCAAGTGGAAGAGAATGAAGAAACAAAATGGAAAAAAAAAATGAGGAGAAGCTTAGGAACATCTAGGACAACTTTAAGTGTTACAATATCCAAATCATAGGGGTGCTGGAAGGAGAAGATGAAGAGCAAGATATTAAAAACTTATTTGATCAAATAATGAAGGAAAACTTCCCCAATATGGCAAAGTAAATAGACTTTCAGGGAGTCCAGGAAGCCCAGAGAGTCCCAAAGAAATGGGAGACAAGGAGGAACATACCATGACATATCATAATCAAGTTTCCCAAGATTAAAAATAAGGAGAGAATCTTAAATGCAACAAGAGAAGAGAGTTACCTATAAAGGAGTTCCCATAAGGCTATTAGCTGATTTCTCAAAAGAAATCTTACTGGCAAGAAGGGGCTGGAAAGAAATATTTAAAGTCATGAAAGGCAAGATCCTACATCCAAGACTACTCTATGCAGCAAAGCTATCATTTAGAATGGAAGGGCACGTAAAGTGCTTTCCAGATAAGGTCAAGTTAAAGGAGTTCATCATCACCAAGCCCTTATTATATGAAATGTTAAAGGGACTTACCTGAGAAACAGAAGATCAAAAACTGTGAACAGTAAAATGACAACAAACTCACAACTATCAACAACTGAACCTACAAAACAAAAAGAAAACTAAGCAAACATCAAGAACAGGAACAGAATCACAGAAATGGAGATCACATGGAGGGTTATAAGTGGGGAGGGAGAAGGAGAGGGTGTGGGGGAAGATACAGGGAATAAGAATCATAATAGGTAGGCATAAAGTAGACACGGGGAGGTAAAGAATAGTATAGGAATGGAGAAGCCAAAGAACTTCTGTGTACAACCCATGAACATGAACAAAAGTCGGGGGGGATGCTGAACGGTAGGGGACAGAGTGGTGCATGGAGGAGAAGGATAAAGGAGAGACAAAAGTTGGAACAACTGCAATAGTATTATCATTAAAATTTACTTTAAAAATAATAATGAAAGAAAACTTCCCTAATTTTGCAAAGGAAATAGACATTTAAGTCCAGGAAGCACAGAAAGTCCCAAACAATTTTGACCCAAAGAGGGCCACACCAAGACATATCACAATTAAAATACCAAAGATTAAAGATAAAGAGAGAATCTTAAAAGCAGCGAAAGTAAAGCAGAGAGTTACCTACAAAGGAATTCCCATAGACTTTTAGCTGATTTCTCAAAAGAAACTTTGCAGGCAAAAAGAGACTGGCAAAAAGTATTCAAAGCAATGAAAAACAAGGACCTACAACCTAGATTACTCTATCCAGCAAAGCTATCATTTAGAATGGAAAGGCAGATAAAGCGCTTCCCAGACAAGGTAAAGCTAAAGGAGCTCATCATCACCAAGCCATTATTACATGAAATGTTAAAGGATCTTCATTTAAGAAAATACTGGGACAATGCTCTAGCCAACTGAGCAGCCTGGGTAGGGCAGGACACAGGTTTTTTTTTTTTATTTTGTTTTTTGTTCATTGCTGAATTTTCAATACTTAAAAGAGTAGCTGAAAGTATTAGTTAGTCAATAGAAACTGGTTGACCAAATCAAATGAGTTTGTAATAGCAAAAATTTGGAAGCAACTTCAATGTTCTTCCAAAGGACAATGGCTAAATAAACCGTGGCACATTCTTTACAATGGCATACTATAGAGCAGTTAAAAAGAATCAATTAAAACTTCATGTATCCACATAGATGAATATCAACATTTACACAATGGAATTCTATGCAGCAGAAAGAAGGAAGGAGCTCCTACCCTTTGTAACAGCATGGATGGAACTGGAAAGCATTATGCTAAGTGAAATAAGCCAGGTGGTGAGGGACAAATACCACATGATCTCACCTTTAACAGGAACCTAATCAACAAAATAAACAAAAGACCAAAATATAACCAAAGACTCTGAAATAGAGAACAGGCTGACAGTGAACAGAGGAGAGTGGGGAGGGAATTTCAGGGGGAAAGGGGAAGGATTTATAGGAACAAGTATAAAGGACACATGGACAAAAACAAGGTGGGGTGGAAATGGGAAGGAGTTAGGGAGGGTGGGGGGATGGGCTGGGATGGGAGTAAAAGGCCGAAAACTGTACTTGAACAACAATTAAAATTTTAAAAATGGCAAAAAAAAATTAAAAGCAAAAAAAAAATTAAAAAACAGAATACTGAACAACAAAAACAAGTTGAAGGTTAAGTATGGTATGACACCACTTACAAAAAGTAAGAAACATATAAAAATACTATATATGGCTTATATTATATATATGTAGTAAAAGTTTTACAAATTTCTATGGTAAGCATCAAATTCAAAACAGAGGCTAACTCTAAGAATAGAGGGACATTAATGTGATAGGGGCAGGGTATCTGTGGGTTTTCACTGTATCTCTAATGTTTTATTTCTAAGATAGAAGGTGGGCACATAAATGTTAATTTCCTTATTATTTATACATTTTTGTATGCCTGAAGTGCATGAAATTACATGAAATTACATGAAATTACATGAGGTAACAATGACTAGAATGTACTAATAGTCAATATTTATATAGAGCTTGCTCCAAGTTAGGCACTGTTCTAAGTGTGTTATATAGGCCAGCTCATTTAAATTCTCACAACAAGCCTGTGAGGTAAGTATCAACACAATTGTTATCCTCATTCTAAGAGTGAGGAGACAGAGACACAGAAAAGTTACAGAATCTCCTCAAGACTAGCAGCTAGAGCTGATGTGAATTTTTAAAAAATCAGCTTGGCTCTGGTTTTTAACCTTTACACAAATTGTTTCATAGTCTTACTAAGCACACTGTAGGTTCTTAATATTCAGCTGAACCTTATGAGAGAATCATGTTTATAAGCCAAAATGGTCAAATATGTAGCAATTGCATGTGGTTCAACCTAATAAATGTCAAATAAAAATGAATACAACTGATCTTACGATATCACAAGGAATGACTGCAATTGTTTTTAAACATCTTACATTCCTCTGCTTGGATATCCTAGATGTTGTTAGCCCTGAAGCATAAGGGAGGAAAGTTAAATGCCAGAAGTTACTTCCCAAACACTAACACTGAAATCAAATGAAGAAAGCAAGTTTTTTAGGAAAGAGTGGTTACGACCAGGGCAGGGTGGTGTTAAGAGCCAACCACGGGTGGGAAGATGGTTGAGTTGCCCTCTCATCAACCAAGTCTACCTTCCCCTCTCACTTTCTCAGTTTGTCTAACAGGCAGTCTCAAATCAGCCAGGACTTAGCCATGGGTTTAGCTTAGAAGTCGTTGTTTACAAGCCCCCTGAGCGAACTCCTTAGAAACCCAGACAGGATGGCAAGCTTCCTCATTAGAGCACCATGGACATAAGATCAAAAGTCCCTCGCTCCCACTCCTTGCTGTACCCCAACTCCCAGGAAATTGTAAATAGATAGAAGGAGACGGGAGGCAGATATACATTACCCCAGGTTCAACCTATCTGTTATTTATAGTTACAGTCCTAATTTTTTAGCTGAATTTTCCAAGAGTTGCCTTCAGTATCTGTCCAATGGCATAGTCTCCTTCTCAGTCTCACTGTCTGTTGTGATCAAACTAAACTCCCTGTTATAGAGAGTAGTTGAGAGAACGCCTGCAAGAAACACTGTTTTCCTGATGTCTTTCCTTGGGACAATCATTTACAGTCAAAATCCTCAGTGCAGATTTCTGCAACTCTTCGTTACTGTTACAGGTGCCCCTCTCACACCATGTCAACCTGAGCAAAACCCATGCCACTGATTGGATCTAGCCTACAGTCTGTGGAAACAGAAAAGAGAAGAATGGGCAGGGTTATTTCTTAAAAGTGTAATGAATTATGTTGAACGCTGTTGCATACATGATGTTTTTATGGGCATGAGTGTATGTGTATGCACATGGCCGGAGAAGGGGGGACATGCATGCACGAGTACCCAAATGTAGTTGATAGGTGTGCCTAAAGGTGGTATGAACATTTTCTAGAAATCTATGCTTGAGGTTTCACTCCATAAATCTGTTTTACTGGCAGTACTCTGAAAGCCAAGGGCTGTGTAATAATTTACACTACATTGTCCTTACTCTCTTGCTCCCCTTCACTTACCTAGGAAGAAAACTAAAGATTGATAGTGATGTCCCCCTGGAGGAGGCAGGAGTGTCATTCATCCCCACTCTGTCAGTCTGTCTCTCCAGAGCTTTTCCTCTCACTCTACTCCTTTTGCTCTGCTCTAAAGGACAGGTTTTCTGTCTCCCCTTCTTCCCCAAACCTAATCCACTGACTCTTGAAATGTCCTTTTTGGGATAGCCATCCTGGGTGAAGTAGAGCCAGAAGGGCTTTTCGGCTGACCTAATCAAAGACTCAAAAGAAAGAGTCCTCTGCAGGTATCCAAACAGCTCTAGACGTTTCCTGTTTTCTCCTCTCAAAGTCATTTTAGACCAGATTTCCAAGGCTCCAGAGAAGGTGAGTCCTTATATCTATCTGTTGGTCTTCAAATAATTTCTAACTTTCAATATTTTTAAAGATTTTATTTATTTATTTAGAGAGAGGGGAAGGGAGGAGAAAGAGAGGGAGAGAAACATCAGTGTGTGGTTGCCTCTCACATGGCCCTGCACTGGGGACCTGGCCTGCAACACAGGCATGTGCCCTGACTGGGAATCAAACCAGCGACCCTTTGGTTCAAGGCCGAGCTCAATCCACTGAGCTGCACCAGCCAGGCCTCAGTGTTTTAACTTTTGTCCTTTTCACTATGATTTTGGTCATATTCTCTTGAGATTGTTTTATTTCTGCTAGATAGAAAGCTCTGGGTAAGGGGTAAATATGGAAGCAGAGACAGAGAGAGCTGTACACATTCATTTTTAGTCTGTGCCTTGTAGCCTGTTAGTGATGTTTTTAGGTTCACAAAGAACTCAAGAATCATTTTGTCTATCTCTTGACTCTTCACTTCTTCCCTCCCAGTTAAACTATAATCTCTAGTGTTCAACAACCCCCAAGCAACCATCCCCTGCTACTGAACAAAATAAAACAGACTCCATTGCTTCAATAAGCCAGTGAAACTTTGCAAACCCTCATGGATTGAAAACACCTCCTGAAGTTAGACGAACTCTCTCTGCAGGAGCTTCGGATCTAACTCCATGTAAGCAGACCATCTCAGCATCTGCCTGCTATAAAAGAAGGAAATCCTCTCTTGATGATTCCAAATTCTCACACCTCTTCAAAATTCAATTCCACCATCTTAAATTTTTAGAAGAAAACACAGAATGGTCCCTGGCTGGTGTAGCTCAGCGGATTGAGCATGGGCCTGCGAACCAAAGGATCACGGTTCGATTCCCAGTCAGGGCACGTGCCTGGGTTGCAGGCCAGTTCCCAGCAGGGGATGCACGAGAGGCAACCATACATTGATATTTCTGTCCCTCTCTCCTTCCCTTCCCCTCTAAAGATAAATAAATTAAAAAATCTTTAAAAAAAAACAGAATGGCTTTATGATCTAAGGGTAGGGAAATATTTCTTAAAACAAGATATAAATAAATTATAATGGAAAAGATAGATAAATCTAAATAGATTAAAAAAAACTTGTTTCCTTTAAAGGTTTCCATGTAAAAACTGACAATACAAGCCACAAATGGAGATTTTTGCTACTAATTGACTTATAAAGGATTTGTATACAAAACATATACAGAACTGACTTATCATCAAGAAAAGACAAACAGATCCATCAAAAAATGGGCAAAAGACATGAATAGGTCATTCACTTAAGTGGAAATTTAAATAGCTAATAAACATGTGAAAAGATGCTTAGGCTCTCCAGTAATCAACAAAATTCAAAATAAAACAATCTATCAGATTGGCAAAAATTTTAAAGCATGACAATACCAAATGTTGGTGAGGATGAGGAACAATATTCTTGTGTACTGTTAGTGAGAGTGTAATTGGCACAATCACTTTGGAAACAATTCTGCTTTATTTTCTAAAGTTGAAGATATGTGTATCCTATCATCTAGCAATTCTATTAATTCTTTGTGTGTGTGTGTAGTTAAAGATGTATAAAATATACCATCTTAACCTTAAGTGTACAGTCCAGTAGTTGTGCAACAGATCTCTAGAACTTTTTCTTCTTGCAAAACTGAAACTTTATGCCTATTGAAAAATTCTTCTTGTCTTCTTTCTCTCAGCTTCTGGCAACCATCATTCTACTAATATAGATACCTCATAAAAGTGAAATTATGCAGGTTTTGCCTTTTTGTGACTTACTTAGCATAATGTCTTCAAGTTGCACTCATGTTGCAGCATATGACAAGATTTCCTTCTTTCAGGCTGAATAATATTACATTGTATGTGTATATATACTACTATTTTTTAAAAGATTTTATTTATTTATTTTCAGAGAGAGGGGAAGGGAGGGAGAAAGAGAGGGAGAGAAACAGCACACCCACAGCTGGGGACTTGACCTGCAAACCAGGCATGTGCCCTGACTGGGAATCAAACCAGTGACCTTTCAGTTCATAGGCTGGCACTCAATCCACTTAGCCTCACCAGCCGGGCTATACTACTATTTTTATCCGTTCATCTTTTGATGAACATTTAGATGGTTTCCAAATCTTGGTTGTTATGAATAATGTTGCAATAAACATGGGTGTGCAAATTTCTCTCCAAGACCTTGGTTTCAATTCTTTTGGATAAATACCCAGAAATGGGAACTGTCCTATGGCAGTTCTATTTTTAATTTTTTGAGAAATCTTCATACTGTTTGGAGGTATACTATACAAAGTGACAGTACCATTTTACATTTCCATCAACAGGGCACCAATTTTCCAATTTCTTTATATCCTCGCTAGCACTGTTATTTGTTTGTTTGTTTTTTGATAATGGCCGTTCTTCAAGTTAGGAGGTAACAGCTCATTGTTGTTTTGATTTGCATTTTCCTAATGAATATGCTGTTTGGATTTTCCCATATGCTTGTTTGCCATATGTATATCTTTGAAGAAATGTCTATTAAAATCCTTTGCTCATTTTTTAATTGTATTATTTGGGAGTTTTTCGTTGTGGTGGTCATTAAGTTGTGATGTTCTTTATATACATCCTAGATATTAACCCATTATTAGATATTTGGTTTGCAAATATTTTCTTCCAACAGATCTTTTCAATTTGTTTATTGTTTCTTTTGCTGTGCAGAATATTTTAAGTTTGATATGGTCCCATTTGTCTATTTTGTGTTTGTTGCTATGCTTTTGGTGAAAACAGCACTCATTTAAAATAAATCTTTCAGCCAGGTAAAACTATTATAAATCCTTACCAAATTCTGTTAAGTATGACCGACCATAGGCTAAGAGAGAACACCCAAATCTGCTATTCCAGCCCTGATCAGCACAGCTCACTTGGTTGAGCATTGTCTAGCATAGGAGAAGGTTCTGGGTTTGATTCCTGGTAAGAGTACATATCTGGGTTGCGGGCCTGGTCCTGGTTGGGGCTGTGTAAGAGGCAACTGATGGATGTTTCTCTCACACATCAGTGTTTCTCTCCTTTTTTCCCCCCGCCTCCCCTCTCTCTAAAAATAATAAATAAAATATTTTAGAAATTCTGCTATACCAGAATGAGGCAATATTTATAACTAACTCTTGATTATGTATACTGGACCAGAGACACAACAGTATGCATATTCTGAGACAAGCACTTATATACTCACCTTGATCAATATTACAGGAAGGAGGTTTAGGCAGAGTTCATTCAAAATATCATTTAATCTAAAACCTTAGTTAATCCAAATGAAAATAAAAATAAAAAACAAATAATAGAAAAAGAGCAAATATCGTTTGCATTTGTCTTTGGGGTATATTACCCTGTAACTGTAGCATATTTACTTCATGCATGTTTTCTTGAACATTTGAAAAAGTAGTGTTGTTAACATCACATCCATTGCCTACGACTGCCCAGTGGAAAACAGCTGCTGGGACAGTCACTCGACGAGTGTTTACTGGCCTCTACTAACTAGATGCCAATTATTGCTCTAAAACAGCATTATAAATGTTAAAATAGAAATATAAATAAAATGCTATGGGCACCCAGAGGAGGGAGCATCTAACTCTGTGGAGGTGGATGCATCAGTGTGGTCTTCTCAGAGTAGTGATTATTTAGGTAGTATTGAAAGACAAGTAAGAATTTTCCATAAGAAAGAAGCTTGTGGCCTCACCAAGAGCATGGAATAATAGAAGGCTCAATGTTGCAGCAGCCTAGGGTGAGAATGGGGGTTGGATGAAGGAAAATTAATGCTACATCCAAGTGCTTGGCCTTTATTCCATCAGCAGTGCAGAGCCAAAGTTTGAGCAGAGGAGTGACCCAATCATATTCATGGTTTAGAAAGATAATTCTTGCGGTGGTGGTAGTGGCGATGTGGAAGTTGCCTAAACAATGAAAGTCACTTGGTAGAGAGAATTGTGGATAATTGTAAAGTTTTTAGCTTGAGAGACTGTGTGGATAGTGACTCCATAAACTGAGACAGGGAATGCAGAAGAAAGAGGCTTTGGAAAAATGATGGGTTGAAGAGTGAAAAGGAATTGGAAAGTTTTAGGGTAAAGAGATTCAAGAAAAGTTTTTTGGGGAGTGAAAAAAAATGAGAACATGGGTCAAGCACAGGTGAAAGAGGAAGAAGGAGTGAGAACAGAAGTGGAGAGATTGATCTAAAAGCAGTAGGTCATATATTCCTCTAATTAATTTAAGACACTTGGAGGAAAAGGCTATGTGGCTATGCTAAAGTTTAGGGGCCAGCGAGGGTGGGGGAAAGTTGTGGAAGTTAGCATTAGATGGTTTTAGTTGGGAGGAAGGAGTAGAAGGGAGGCTTACCTGCTGAGGTTGTAAAGGAGATGTGGAGAAGTGGCAAAATGCTAGTACATGTACTTTCCCATCTGTATAATACTAATGAGGTTGTGATTGTAAGCCCACAGTTACAATCTGCAGCTTAAATGCTTGCTGGTCTCATAGGCGTTCTTACCATCCTCTGCTACCTCAGAATCTCTTTCTTCCAAGTAGACATGGATGTTCACAAAGCTGGTTGATACCAGAACAACTTCAGTTAGCAGATCAGTGTGATTCCTGCCCTACCCCTGACCCCCGGTGTTTATGGTTAAGTGCAAAACTGGGAAAACTGAGAACTCAAGACATCTGCAAAGCCCTCTTGACCTGACTCTTCCAGTTCAGGCAATCTGATGAGTATTTAGCAAGCTGCTTCATCATTTGAATTTTATGGAATTAGTGTAAATTCCCAAAGAAACACCTACTTCCACTAACCATTTTTTGAGAATTTATGTTCCCAGGTACGGCACTGGAAGCTAGGGATTAAGGACCTGTAAGTCACAGCCTTTGTCCCTGGGCAGCTCACAGCCTCATGGAGCAGCCTCATGGCAGTGTGTAGATGGCAGTACGTTTTTACATACGGTGAGCTTTAGGGAACTTGATACTCTGTTTTTAATGCAGCATTACTTCTTCTGTGTGTAGATTCTTAATATAGTCAGGCTTTTTAAAATTCATACATTTTGACATAAGTATATATTTGTAAAAAAAAAACAGCATTACAGTCAAGATAATAAACATATCCATCACTACCAGAAGTTCTTTCCTGCCTCTTTGCCATCTCCCTCTCCCACCCTCAGCCATGCCCGGACAATCATTGATCTGACTTTGTCACTATGGAATAGCTTGCATTTTCTAGAGTTTTATGTAAATGATGTCATATAGTATGTTATTTTTATTATGTAGCAACATTCTGCTTTTGACACACCATATTAATGTAAGAAAATGTGGATAATTTCTATTTTATTTATTTTTAAAGATTTTATTTTTTTATTTTTAGACAGGGAGAGAGAAAGAGAGGGAGAGAAATATCAATGTGTGGTTGGTTCTCGCACACCTGCCATCAGGGACCTGGCCTGCAGCCCAAGCATGTGCCCTGACTGGGATTTGAACTGGCGCCCCTTTGGTTCACAGGTCAGTGCTCAGTCCACTAAGCTACACCAGCTAGACCAGAAAATGTGGATAACTTTAAAAATGTACATATGAATTTTTAAGTCATAAGGGAAAATATTTTTTAATTTTTATTTTAGGGAGGGGAAGGGAGGGAGTAAGAGAGGGAGAGAAACATGGGTATGAGTGAGAAACATCAACCTGTTGCCTCTCACACATGCCCCGACTGGGGACCGAACCCACAGCCTAGGCATGTGTCCTGATCAGGAATCAACCAGCGACATTTTGGTTTGTGGGACAATGCCCAACCAACTAAACCAGCCTGGACAGAGCAGGGGGAAATTTTTTTTTAATTTTATTTCTATTTATTTATAAAATATTTTATTTACTTATTTTTAGACAGAAGGGGAGGGAGAAAGAGAGGAAGAGAAACATCAACATGTGGCCGCTGCCTGCACGCTCCCCACTTAGGACCTGGCCCGCAACCCAGGCATGTGCCCTGACTGGGAATCGAACCAGCAACCCTTTGGTTCACAGGCCAGCACTCAATCCACTGAACCACACCAGCCAGGGTGTGGGGGGAAATATTTTCAAATAAATTAATGCTAAAGACATTATAAATTGATTGGTCAAGTTCTTCTGGAATTACAGTATAAAATTTAAATGCATACAAACTAACCATTGATAAAAAGCAGAATACATCTTTGAGTGGGATGTAGTAGAAAATGGACAGGTTTGGGAGCCAGAACTACATTCACATTTAGGCTTCACCATTCCTAGAAGAGTTACGTTGAATGAATCATGAACCTCTGTGAGTTTCAGTTATTTAATCCATAAAATGGAAATAACAAGGACCTATTTATTGGGTGACTGGGAGGATTCAGTTAGACTTGGATATGGAAAGTGTCTCACATTCACATATTAGTCCCTCCTCTCTTAACTGTGATTCTTGTTTCTATGCGAATATTACTTTAGAATCATAAAGAAAGTCATGTAAGAATTATCCAACATAAGAATGGCCACTTAACAGCCTTTATGAGAAAATATCTAGTGCGTAGAGCTGTGTTAATCTATGTAATCTTTTTTACAAGTGTGGGCTGACCTTCCTAATTCTGATTTGTCCTAACTGACATGAAAAAGAATTTGGTGTTAGTGTTCCCTGACTTCTCATTAAGAGTAGGAGAAGATAGCCAAAAGACCTGGGAGAAGATCAGGAAATAACCAAAGAAATGACCATGTGTAAACTCCAAAGTGGATAACCTCTACAGAGAAGAGTGAGGTAATGATGGCAGCCAAACTGAATCAGGTGGTTACTACCTGCCAGGCTGTGTGCCAAGGCTTCACCTGAACTATTGTATTTAACCCTCACAACACATATTTGAATCAAATACTATTTTGGGGCCCATTTTATAGATGATGAAATCAAGGCTTACAGAAGTTAAGTAACCTAATCAAGTTCAATAGATGGAAATGGCAAAGAAGAATTCACACCTATGTCTCTGACTTCAGGGCTCAAACTCTTAGCTACTTCTAGATCAATCCCAGATTCAAATCATGTTGCTAATTTTTGAATACCCTATTCTTTTGTGATAGGTCTTGAAGAGGTTTTCTGATCTTAGAAAGGCAGGAAAAGAAACTACTACCAAATTGTGTCCTGAACTGTCAGAAAACAACCATCCACAATGATTTCTTGATGGTCTTTTCTGGACTATCTGACCATATGTTACCTATTTGAGGCCTCCCCATCCACAACCACCCATCACCCCCAACACACGCCCTTGATTTCCCTCACTCTTGCAAAATTCCTCTAGTTGTTGAATCTCAGTTTATCCCACTGAAGTGGTGGCCCTCCAGTTCTGGCTAACACCCATTTCCCTCCAGGGCTATTTGTCGAGGAAGGGGTGAGTAGGGACTTAATGACATGTTTTCCTTAACAATCTTCCAAACCTATCATCTAGGATTTATAAGCATTCATCAACAACACCCTAGCAAAGTAGGTTAGTAGGATGATCCCACTACCTGTTTAGGAATCTGGAGGACTAAGGAATTTTTACCAAGATTTGGAACTCAGGGGTTCCTCCTGTACTGCATGGCCCTCACAAGCTGCACAACTGCTCTGGTAGCCCATCTTCTCCTTACCTCTCCTCCATGCCCACTGCCATCATCTTTTTGGGAAGAATGAAGGTTGAGTTTTGCTTTACTTCCCACAGACTAATTAAAGTCTACAAAGTACTTTGAGAACATTCAGTGTGAGGTTCTTGCCAAAACAGAATTACAGGTGGGAATGGCAAGGAATGGGAAAAGGCTAAAAGGAGAATAGTTGTATTGCTCTAAGGAATACTCCGATAAGTTTCTTTACACAATGAATCTTTTTTCCTTAACATGTAAAAACTTTTTAAAATTATATTTTATTGATTATGCTATTACGGTCATCCCATTTTTTTTCCTTTACTCCCCTCCACCCAGTACCCCCCTTCCCTCTAGCATCCCCTCCTTAGTTCATGTCCACGGGTCATGCATGTAAGTTCTTTGGCCTCTCCATTTCCTATACTATTCTTAACATTCCCCTGTCTATTTTGTTCTTACCAATTATGCTTCTTAATCCTTGCACCTTTTCCCCACTCCCTCCTCTCCCCTCCCAGCAGATAACGCCCCAAATGATCTCCATATCTATGAATCTGTTCCTGTTCTGATTGTTTGCTTAAGTTTTTTTTTTAGAGTCAGCTGATGATAGTTGTGAATTTGTTGCCATTTTAATGTTCATTGTTTTCGTTGTCTTTTTCTTAAATAAGTCCCTTAAACATTTCCTGTAATAATGGGTTGGTGGTGATGAACTCCTGTAGCTTTACCTTGTCTGGGAAGCACTTTATCTGCCTTTCCACTACGAATCTTAAAGCTCCTTCTCTACTGCTTGTTCTGACCATCTCAGAGGGGTTCCCTTCTTTTCCCCTCTTACAGGCTCAGATATAAACCAAAGTGGTACCTAAGTTCTACATCTCCATCTGTCCTTTCTCCTTAAAATCGTATACAAACTCTTTCAGATAACACTTGCCTTATGAAAAGAAGGCAAGAGTTGTTGGTTGAATTATATCTTAGTCCAAAGCAAAGTCCTCAGATGCAGGGTGTTGATTGTTATGTTTTCTGAGCTTCAACTGTGGTTAGTTAATCATTTCTCTTGGCTTCTGCTCTATCAGGGCGTTGACTTAGGCACCTCTGGGGGGATTAAAAAATTGCTTTAAAGAGTCAGGTCCTGCCCAGGAGGAGTTAACCTGTGAAGGCAAAAGATACACAATGAAAGCAACCTAGAACAATTTACAAAGTAACACATTAATTAGGCAAATAACATAATACTGGAGAGATTAGATTAAACTTCTGAAAAACTTCCCACTGCAACATATGTTATGGTTTCTCCTTTGTTTGGTAGGTTTAGGAATATCCCTATTGGAAAGCAAGGGACTTTACGCTTTAATACTCATGACTTGTGCTACAAAAACCTCTCTTTAGGGGTCTTATAGCCTGTTTATAGCAGGTCAGTAGTACACTGGGTTTTTCTCCCTTTCTTCTCTCATTGTCCTATATAACATTTTCTGGCTCCATTTCCCTCATTTCCATATCCTGAATAGGAAAAGCTTTCCACTGTCCACATCCACCTATCCCCTTGGGAGACATGTCGTAGAACTAG
Source organism: Carollia perspicillata (assembly GCA_004027735.1). NCBI lineage: Eukaryota > Metazoa > Chordata > Mammalia > Chiroptera > Phyllostomidae > Carollia > Carollia perspicillata. Next base: position 31,205 of record PVKM010004930.1, read on the forward strand.
CTAATATGCTGCTAGTTGAAAGTGAGAAGTATTGTTAAATATTCTTTAGTGTGTAAAATGCTAACATCATGGGGCAAGGAGGACTAGGGTTGGGAGAGGTATTTGCACCTCATAAATTTTCAGGGATTAAGTTTCACATCCTTTAAACCAAAGACTCTTAAGGCCTTTTACCACTTTAGGGAAGGTTCTTCGTTGTCTCAATTGTCTACACTTCTGGCAGCCAGCTACGACACTGATAACCAGAATAGGAGAATTCTGCTGCAATGTGGGAAGGTATTCTCCGAAGGGTCTGATCTAGAACGAAGTGTTTCTTTAGGAGGAATGGATACCAGGAGAGGTTTGTTTCATTCTATCCCTCACCAAATGGTAGAGTAAGGAGATGACCAAGCCCAAGGATTCAGGGTAACAGAAACAAGCTGGACCAAGACAAAACATTTGTGGCAAATGATTACAGAAATAGGTATCACACACAGATAATGGCATAAAAGGCAATAAGTGCAACACAATCAACTTTAGCCAGACTTACATCTTCATCAGAAGAAGAAAGGAAAAGGGAACTCTCAAGTTTGAGGAAAGGAAGGTGATTATGGAAATGATCCCCAGTACCAGGATGACCCTGCAGCTGTGGTTTCAGGCCAGGAGTTGTGTTTTCAAACTGGCAAAGCTCATGTCTGCAGCCCTGGGAGAGATGGTTCTATTCAATGTGCAGGTTCAGCCAAGTCTAACAGGCCCAGTTTTCTCATCCAGCCCTATTCTGCTTTATAGGCTTTCTTTTCTTCCCTACCACCTGCAGTGTGCACCTATGTTCTTGATCTTTTTTCTTACAAAAAAATAAGGCTTTGGGGGCTCCACTGGATGCAGTTAAAGAAAGTAGATAAACTATATCTTAACACAGAGCAAGCTCCTCTGATAAAGAAGATCAAATAATACATTTCATAAATATGAAATGGCAAATGGTCCAATAATAATTATTTGATACGTGGGCAGGGAGCTTGCCCTAAAACCTTCTATGGAATTCAAAGACATCAAAGAATAATATCAAAGAATACCAACTCCCAGAGGCACTTACAGTCTAAATGGAGAAACAAAACACAAATGAAGACACATGAGAACAATCACAAAGCTCATGTAAATCTAGGCAAAGTCACATAGCACATGCTGGAGGGACTGAAGCTAGATTTAGCTCTGTTCTTCTTAACAATCATTTTTCGGCATTCACCATCAGACAGGCTTGGTGCTAGGAGGAGCTTAACATTCTTCTCTTTTAATCCTCACAAACCTTTTTGGTAGGTATTCTTACCACGTGTTCAGAGATAAGATTAAGTAACTTAACCTAGTAAGCAGGAGAGTGAATCAAAACTCTTCTGGAATAAAACCCAGACCTATGTGACTCGAAATTTGTGTCTTTAGCCACCACCCTATATTGACTCCTTCAGAAGAACCTTCTACCTTGAAAGAAGTTATAAAGTCTTTCTTTGTTTAAGAGGAGGCTGTACAACTTGGAGGTGGTGTTGTGAAAGTAGAGAAAAGAATTATATAAACTTCTATCTTTCAGTTGCCTGATTGGTCCTCCCGGCTCTTAAAAACAAAAACAAAAAACTACAAGTTCAAGTGATACTAAGGTTGCACAAGCTCCTGAGAGCCTTGGGCTGAAAGGTGCTTTGAGAAGTCTTTCTCCTGACTCCACATTCCTCTTTAGACTCTGGGCAGTTCACTTTAGGCAAGTGGATGGACTACATCTTAAGACAGAGTGAGCTCCCTTGCCATAAAAGATCCCATGAAACATTTCATGAACCTCTAGATTGTTTACTCTTCAATTGTTTAGTCCTTTCATTGTTTCAGTGGGCTCAGTAAAATTAACAGAAAGGGTTATTCTTGGGATCTTCACTGACTTGCTGAAATGGCATTTTTCCATACCCTGCTGCAAGAAAAGCATGAGTGCTTTATATACACTCTGTGGAACATAAAACTATGTGAAATAGTCACTGTCCTCCAAGAACTTATGCCCTTATACATAGGTAATTACAATAAAAGCAGGATTAGACATGGGAGCAGCATAGAAAGAGTTTGGAGTTCTTAGTATCAAGAGCTTCTTCAGTCAGTGATATTTACCCAGATGCTAATGGAACCACAATCTGTTTGAGAAAGTCTGAAGCAAGAGGGCAGGGCACTTGGGTGCTACGCTCCATTTGTTCTTCCAGCTCATTCTGTCCCGGAATTCATGGAATATTTACTGGGCATTTATAAAGTGCAAGACTGGGAATACATGGATGGTTGTGATATGACCCTGCCAGCGCAGTGCTCACATACACGGTGGGGGCCATGTCCAACTTTAGTAAAGGAGTTTTGTTGGGAGTGCGGTGGGGGAGTGCAGGGATTAATGCTAAGACTGTTGAGTCAACAGTTTCTCCACCCCCACTTCCTCAGAAAGTGGGGGAGTTGTAGGAAACCACATGAGTTTCACTAATCCCCCATCAATAGCACCCACTGCATTACTGGCCTCATTATTTCTTAATAGGACTTCGCTGATTACAGACTGCTTAATTACAGTGACAGGCTACTTCTTAGGGGGGGCCTGGGGAAAGAAAATAAAGGTGAGGAGGTATGGGGGGCCAGCCCCTGCTACCCAGGGCAGGAGCTAAGGTAAGGAAGAAATCTCTGACCAGCAACATTGTCTTTCTCACCACCACCTTCCCCCCAAATATAACCTCCAGGAATAAGGGGGGAAAATCAATGTCCTCTTATGGCTGTTTTCTTAATATCATTTTCTTCATTAGGCTTTTAAAATATCTGGTAATTAGAGAGAAACCGAAATATTGTGTCACTATTGAACCACGATATAGTATAATTCTTGGCACACAGTAAGTTCCTAATAGGTATTTCTTGAATAAATAAGAGATTACAGAGAGGCAAACTAATAGGGACAAAGGCAAACAGAGAGAGCAAACCGATGGTCTATGCGTTGGGCTACTTGAATCAAGCGGCCCTTTCAGAAAAGCACTCCCCGCTGCCCACTAAAATCACCAATTGTATGACAGAGTTGACAACACAAAGGCACTTTTAGCATTATACATATGCATTTAGTGACCAAAAGAGAGGAACAAAGAAGCGGGGAGAGCTTTTTTCTGGGTATGTATAGATAGCCATCCTGAAAAGGCCGAGGTCCAGAGGGCAGAGAAGAGGCAAGGTGAAGTGAGCAAAATTAAACCAGCTACACATCAGAGAAATTGGTGTGGGTCAGAACGGGCATTTCAGGCAGCAGCCAGAGAAGATTTGGGGCTGGTCAACTGAGCCACATCCACTTAAGTAACATGATTTACTTCTTTTGTGGCTTTGAACTAACCTTACCTTGCCATCCCTGCCACACCTATTCCAGGCACTCAATAGTCTTGGTTTTATCTCAGGCAACTCTTGATCAGCAGTGCTAATAAAATGAAGTTGACCATGAAATATTAGAGGTTATCGGGCTAGTTTTTAAATTTGGTTTCGTCTGAGGAGTTATACACTTGCAATTATGATTTACATAAGCATTCATTGAAAAGGGTGTGCAATGCCAATTTTGGGATGACTGAGGTAGAGCAGCCAAGATGCATGCTGACAGGCAAGAAACAGTCAAGTTATGATTTTAAATTTCCTAAGGACAGTTCGCACACCAATGTGTAAGAGCTGACTATTTGTACCTACATCCTGAACTATAGAACTTATGGATATTTTTCCAATGTTTAATCTTTCATTTGTCATATTCAATATCAGATGTAGACATGTCTCAGGGTTCTCTCTTCTTTTATATAACCTGGCTTATTCCTTCATCTGATAGAGTATTAAATTGTCTATAAAACTCCCTAAATTAATCACTCAGTAGTTTACATATAATAAACATGTGAGCCATCTTAGTTAATTGGCTTAAGAAATTGTTTTCATCCCCAGAATCATTTTTTTCCTCTCTCACACTTCCCCTGTCACCCTGAGCTAATTACATAAGCCAGAAAAATTTGTGTTTTTTTAAATATTTTATTTATTTATTTTTACAGAGAGGAGGAGAGAGGGAGAAAGAAAGATAGAGAAACACCAATTTGAGACATCAATCATTAATCAGTTGCCTCTCACACATGCTCCAACTGGGGACTGGGCCCATAATCCAGGCACGTGTCCTGACCAGGAATCAAACTGGCATCCTTTCATTTTGTGGGACAATGTCCAACCTACTGAGCCACGCTGGCCAGGGCAAAAATTTGTCCTTAACAAATGCTGGATTCATATTTAAAATTAGAGCAAGACTTTAAATAGGAATTTAAGAAATAATTCACTGACTTGGAGAATCATCAGGTGATGTATAGGTCAATCATTTCTGAGCTGACTACCTTACATTCAGGGAGTAGAGGGAAAAATCTAGAGGCAGAAGATAAAGTCCCCTCCCACAGGGAGAGATCAGTCCTATGGGGGAGACTGGATGGCACTCATGACACAGGGACCAAGGTACAGAGGTACAAGGACAAAACAGGGGGCACTTTACTGAACTTCAGGGGAAGTACTAAAAAGATGTGAAGGAACTAAATAGAGAGAAATCAAGTCAGGGAGTAAAGGATTAAAATGCACAAGATTCCTATGTGTGTGTGTTGCAAGAAGCAGCAGGAAAGGGTGGTGAAATAGGAGTGACCTGAGATCTGTGGAGAGAATTGAGGAAAGAGTCTAAAGTCTGGGGAAGAAGCCTAGGAGATGAAAGGCAGGAAAGAGTGATGTAAAAGATGGTGAAAACTAGGTCACAAGCCTTCTATGCCCTCTGACTGTCTATTCAAATCCACACTCACCATGGATGAGCAGGACAGTAGGTTTTTGCAAAGCTATCTAACCCAGTTGAAATATGTCTTCAGGGTTCAGAGAATGAAAAAGAGTGGACTCACTTGCATCATGGCTGTGAGCCTCTGCTGAGGAACACTTAAGAGTTAGGTCCAGTCTAACATGAAATGATGGGGACTGGGAAACACCCTCAACACATAATAAGCTTCAAATCTCTGAAGCTCTGAATAATAATAATCTCTTATTCTTCGTAGGACCACCGGTAGCTATTATTCTTCATTCTTTCTGAGGAAATAAAAACCACAAGGAAATAGAATGAAGCTACAGAAGCAGGGATTGAATTGGACAGAGGAAGTATTTCCTGAGCGAAACAACCCCCCTCTCTGATAGCCTTCAGGGCAGTCTTTACCATGCCCACCCATCAAGATGACTGGGATGCCAATTAATTGAACTTGTTAGAAAACAGTGCTAAATGCAATATCTTATCTTTTTGTTCAAACATTTCTTTATCTGTAAAATGGGTAAAATTATAATGTTTCACAAAAATGACATGTGAGAAAATGCACAGTTCCATGGGAGGCCCCTAGTAGACAGAGTGTGTGTATGTATTTGTGTGTGAGAGAGAAATCATTTCCTTAGTAAATGCTGATCCCTTTTTGGATCCCCCTCAGTTTTCTTGTAATGTAAAATGGGTGTTGACTGCTTCTTTCAGAGAGCCTGGTATGAAGATCAAAAGTGCTCAGCGGATGGAAAATATTTAGAAACTGTAAACCACCACACACAGAGTTAGAATCTCTATGAAGGTGTTTTACAAGCTGCCAATATATACAGACCCCTTTTATTCTGGGTCAGCCATCTTTGTTTCATGAACACAGGCTATATCCATAACCCCTGCCACTGATGCAAAAAAAATACTCCTGCACAGATGAAAAAAATAAAAATAAATACACCCCACCCTGCAAACTCAAATTTCCCTGATGGCTGCTTAGACTTAGCATGGAAGATGAAAGATCATGAGCTAGGAGTCAGTCAGACTTGAGTTCAAATATCAACACCACTATTAATATCTTTGAACCTTGACTTCCATATTTGCAGAATGAAGATAACTACTATCTACCATTTGGATTGTTTTAAAGTTTTAATAAAATAAAATACATACAAGGTCTGGTCTATTGAGGATGGTCTTTTGAGGATAGTTCTCTTCCTCCTTCCCAGTGTAGCCTGGTTTTGACAAACAGGTTTTGACAAACTTTGCTGCTTCAGTGAGCTCTCTTCTTTTCTTTTTAAAAACAGAACTGATGTCCTGGCTGGTGTAGCTCAGTGGATTGAGTGCTTGCCTGCAAACCAAAGGGTGGCCAGTTTGATTCCCAGTCACGGCACATGCCTGGGTTGTGAGCCCGGTTCCCAGTGGGGGTTGTGCAAGAGGCAACCGCACATTAATGTTTCTCTCCTTTTCTTTTTCCTTCCCGTCTGCCTAAAAATAAATAAATAAATAATAAAAAAAAATGGTACCGGTGTGTCTGCAGAAAAGTGAGTCTTTCAATGATAGTTTTAAGGAAAAACCTCTGTTGAGTACAGTGTAACCCTGTGTGAGGCAGAAATTAGTGTATTCATTAGGTTTTTAAGTTGTTAAACTATATATTACACTGGAGATGGGGAAGATGACTTCATAAGTCTGTCATCATGACTGCATTTCTTTTTATTAAACTTTACGTCCTAAAATAGATTAAAAGCCAAACTCAGCTTTACCAAACCCCACTGAAAATGTATACATATCAGAATAGTGATTAGAGGATGCAGGGTGAGGACGGTGGCCCAGGAGACCCGAGGCTTTCAAGTTGTCTATTTATGATACAGACACCATAAGCCCCCACACCTTAACACCTTAAAGAGCACTAGAATGGACTCTCATTCCCCCACTTCCTCACGGCAGGAAGGGAACTTTTAGTCACTTCCCTCCCCAGATCCCCAGGTCCACAAACTTACAGCTAACTTTTAAATTTGCCCTAATTTTTGGCATATACAAGTACAGTCAAGCCATTACCAAAGACCTTCTCATTCTTCTACCTTATTATCTCTCAGGTTCTCATCTGCTCAATTCTGATTTCTTTTTGTTGTTGTTGCTGGCTTTTTAAAAAAAATTGCTTTATTGTTGTTCAATTACAGTTGTCTGCATTTCCCCCCACTCCCCCCCACCCCAGCCAAACCCACCTCCCTCCCTTGTTCCCACCCTCCTCCTTGGATTTGTCCATGTGTCCTTTATCACAGTTCCCGAAAACCCTTCTCCCCACTGTCCCCTCCCCCGTCCCCGCTGGCTATTGTTAGATTGTTCTTAATTTCAATGTCTCTGATTATATTTTGTTTGCTTTTTTCTTTTGTTGATTATGTTCCAGTTAAAGATGAGATCATATGGTCTGTGTCCCTCACTGCCTGGCTTATTTCACTTAGCATAATGCTCTCCAGTTCCATCCATGTTGTCACAAAGGATATAAGCTCTTTCTTTCTCTCTGTTGATTCTGATTTTTTGACTCCAGAAATCAGAGCCTGAAGCATATGTTTTATATGCTAACACTTTATTGAAGAGTGCAATCCTTGGGAAGCAAGAGTAAAGGATGAGGAAGAACAAAGCAGGAAAAAAGAAAGAGGAATGTATTACATAGCTGATCATTGCTTCTGGGAAAGGTGGTTGTTTCACATGAAAGGATATTTTCAGAGGGGCCACTTGACACAACTGCATCCCCAACTATCGGTCCAGGGGAAGAATGGGGAATGATTTCACTGCTCTCTCCCATTATTCAAGTTTTGTCCTTTGAGGTGTTAACTATCCTACACTTCTGGGTCTTGTATGCATGCTGCTGTGCAGAACCTTCTTAAACATCAATGACAACGGGTAAGCCCCAAGCTGCAGGACAAAAAATGGATAACATAGGTGTGAGATGAGGCCACTCTAGGTGTGCCCACAGGCTACATGAGGGGCCTTGTTCAGCTGTAATCAATCCCCTGGACCTCCCAGCAACAGGGACTTCAGCCAGAAGGCAGAGCAAGACTCGAATCTGTCCAGATGTGGCCCAGCAACTGAACCTGGCATATCTTCCTACCATTGGTATAGTCCTAAAAATGATCTAGAACCAAACTGGTTATGTCTGGATCATTTCAACAGGCCCCTAACCAGCTTTCCTGTCTCTAGTCTTTCTCTTCTTTAAATTAAGTAGTCACTGATAAGAAACCAACAATCCATAAAAGCTGTTTGCATGGCGTCCCCGTGTTATGCAATAGCTACTGCTATTCATCATATCAAATCAAAGCTCCTCAGTTTGGCTTTAACTCACCTCTTGTGCTGCATCCCCCTCCCTCTCACTCAACCTTTCCCCGCTCCATCTAATGGCTTTCTAAATGGAATCTCTTCTCTGGTTCAAGTTCTCTGCTTCCTCTCTTTCATACATGACATACTCATGCAAAGCCTCAGGCCTTTGTTTCAAAAATGCCTTTCTCCTCTCCAGTAACTCAAACTTCTCTCCTTATAAAAATAATAATAGTTAAAATTCCTTGAATATTTATTATGTCAGGCATTGTGCTAAAGTTTTTGCGTATATCCTCTGTTAACATCTTAAAAATCTTATGGCAGGTACTATTTTATCTGCATTTTATAAAGGAGTTAACTGGTATTTAGAAAGATTAGGCATTTTGCCCAATACTATCTAGCTAATAAATTGCACAGCAATGAGTTCAACTTTGATTTGTCTAAACTCCACGTAAAACTCCATATTTGCCCCTTGTTAACTCAACCCAATAGCGTCAAATCTAGTGCTCTGTGACTGCTCAGCAGTTACAGATATAGTTTCATTATGCTGCTTTGCCACTTTTGAAACATGACTTTATTTAGAATGCTAATGTTCTTGAGTCTTTGTTGTTGCTGTTTGTGTGTGTGTGTGTGTGTGGGAGACAGAGAGACAGAGAGACAGAGTGAGCTTTCTCAAACTAGACCCTAGACTGAGAGATCCCAAAGGCAGGGACTGATATTTCTTCTATATCCTTCCGATGGATATAGAAGGGCAGGGGTCTGCACTTTGGCACTGGGAACATGAAAATACGAGGATAATTATGGAGCGATGTTCAGAGGTGATATTCTTCCTAAATGTCAGTAGTTCCTTTACCTGATATTTCATCTTTCTTCAAGATATTTTCCTTGCTTTCTTTTTTTAAACTTTATTTTTATTGTTTACTCCATTATAGATGTCCCCATTTCCCCCCTCCTTTGCCCACCTATACCTGGTGCTTGCCACCACCCGCTTCCCTCAGGCCATCACCACACTGTTGTCTGTGTCTGTGGGTCACGCATATGTGTCTTTGGCTTACCTGTTCACCTTTTCTTTCATCAAGTCCCTCCTTCAGATGTGACTTTGTACAAAACAATGAGGTGGTCACACATAGGATAAGAACCCACTTCTAGATTTTTCTCCCTAAGACATAATTAAGGATGGCTTAAGGAAGAGATGAGGGGCTAATTTATGAGAATAGTGATCATTATGTACAAACAGAAAATCTAGAGGGTAAGATATGGTAAAAATCATTTAAGTCAAGAATATAATTGTGGGTGAATATAATATTTACCAAATCTTGAAATAATGGGAATTTTCTGGATGTACTTTCTGTTTGGTTTTTAATCTAATTCTTTGGTAATGGCTGTAGTGGTCAGAGAGTGTATTCTGTATGGTTTCAATCCTTTTAAATTAAGACTTGTTTTATAGCTCAGTAAATGGTCTATCTTGGTGAAAATCCATGTGTACATGAAATAATATGCATTCTGCAGTCACTGGGGGTACTATTCTATGAAGGAAGACTAGGTCAAATTGGTTAGTAATGTTATTCAAGCCTTCTATATCCTTACTAATATTCTGACCATTTGTTCTATTAGTTCTTGAGAGACAATAGTTAAAATCTTCTATTATAATTGCAGATTTATCCATTTCTTTTTACAGTTATGGTAGTTTTGTTTCACATTTACTTATTTACTTTTTAGAGAGGGGAAGGGAGGGAGAAAGAGAGGGAGAGAAACATCAATGTGCAAGGGATCGATCGGTTGCCTCTCTCACACCCTGAACTGGAGGCCCCTCCACAAACCAAGGATGTGCCCTGACTGGGGATCAAACCAGTGACCCTTTGATTCACAGGCCTACGCTCAATCCACTGAGCTACACCAGCCAGGGTGCTTTATATATTTTGATGCTCTGTAATTTGCCAACTACTGACTACTTATTTATTTATTATTACCATCTTTTGATGATCTGAACCTTTTATTATTATGAAATATCCCTCTTCATCCCTGGTACTATTCCATATACTGAAGTCTACTTTGAGATTAATATAGTATCTCCAGTCTTCTTGTGATTTGTGTTGGTATGCCACATCTTTGCTCACTGTTTTCTTTTTTTTTAAAGATTTTATTCATTTATTTTTAGAGAGAGAGAGAGAGAGGGAAAAAATCATCAATGTGTGAGAAAGGCATCATTTGGCTGCCTCTTGCACACCCCCAACTGGGGACCCGGCCTGCAACCCAGGCATGTGCCCTACCTGGGAATTGAACTGGTGAGCCTTAGGTTCACAGGCCAGCACTCAATCCACTGAGCCACAGCAGCCAGGGTTGTTTTACTTTCAATCTGTATCTCTATATTTAAAATGTAAATGACATATTTTTTGGTCATGATTTTTTAAATTCTGACAATACCGACATTTACTTAGAATATTTTAGCCATTTATAGTTGATGTAATTATAAATATAATTGAAATTAAGTCTATTCTTTCCATCTATTCTCTGTTTCCTCTTTCCTCTTTTAAATTAATTAAGTTTTAGGATTCCATTTTTATCTTCCCTACTGGCTTAATTACTATGCTTTTCCATTTTATTATTTTATCGGTTGCTCAAGGGTTTACAATGTGCATGTTTAACTATCAAAGTTTATATTCAAAGAATATTATACCATTTCATATATAATGTAAGAACTTTCCAAGACTTTACTTCCATTAACTTAGTGCTATTGTTGTCATACATTTTACTTCTATATGTATTATAAGCCCAACAATACTTGGTTATTATGTGGGTTTAAACAGCTAGGTATCTTTTTTTTTTTGTTTAAGATTTTATTTAAAATCTTAAATTTAAATTTAAAATCTGGGTTGCAGGGGAAGGGAAGGAGAGAGGGAGAGAAATATCAGTGTATGGTTGCCTCTTGTGCATCCCCTGCTGGGAACTGGCCTGCAACCCAGGCATGTGCCCTGACTGGGAATCGAACCGTGATCCTTTGGTTCACAGGCCCGCGCTCAATCCACTGAGCTACACCAGCCAGAGCTAAACAGCCAGGTATCTTTTAAAGAAAATTTTAAGACAAGAAAAATTCTTTTAATATTTATCCACATATTTATCATTTCTGGAGCTCTTTTAAATCTAAGTTTCTATCCACTACCATTTTTCTTCGGCCTGACAAATTTCCTTTAACAATCAGAATTCACTCAAGCTTCTGTTTGTCTGGAGAAAAAAAAAAGTCTTCATTACATCTTCATTTTGAAAAACATTTTTGCTGGATATAGAATTCTATGTTGCCACATACTTTAACATTTTAAAAATGTTCTTCTAATGTCTCCTGGCTTACATTGTTTCGGGCAAAACATCTTTAATAATTTTTACCTTTTTTTGGTTTCCTTATTTTGAATGTCTTTTCCTTATTTTAATCCGCTTCTCTGACTGCTTTTAAATTTTTATCAATTTGATTTGGATGGGCCTTGATATAATTGTCTTTATGTTTAGCCAGCTTGCGGTTTACTGGGCTTCTTGAATCTGTAGGTTTATAGTTTTTATCAAAGTAGGAGGAAATTGGCCATTATATCTTCAACTTTTTTTTCAGTGTCATTACATGTGTGTTAAAGTACTTGATATGTCCTTTGGTCACTGAGGGTCTTTCTTTTTGTTTTTCAGAATTTTTTCTCCATGTGCCTTGGTTTGTATGGTTTCCATGTTTTTAAGCTCACTGATCTCTTTTTCTGTAGTGTCTAGTCTGCTTTGAAGTCCATCCAGTAAAATTTATAAATTTATAAAACTAGATTTAATGATATTCTAGAGAAATTCCATTTTTAAAAATATCTCTACTTCTGTCTTCTCTAAGTTCATGTCTTCCTTTAAATCTTTGTGCATAGTCTAATCACTTTTTTAAGGTCTTTGTCTACTAATTACATGATCTTTGTCTTTTTTTTTAGGTCTGTTTCTATTCACTGATTTCTTTTTGTTTATGGATCAAAATTTGCTGCTTTTTGTGTGTGTCTAGTACTTTTTAATTGAATCCTGATATTTTTAATGTTACGCTGCTGAGTATTTGGATTTTGTTTACTTTTTTAAAAAAGTGCTGAAGTTTGTTTTGACAAACATTAAGTTACTTGAAGACAAGCTTTATCTTTCTGAGGCTTGTTTTTAAAGGTTTTTTAGGGATGAGTCTGGGCTCATTTATCCTTCATACAAAGGCATCACCCTTCTGAAGTCTTGACTGATTACCTAGATATTGTTCAATGGTATCTCTACTTTGCATGGATAGAATTTTAGTGTTTCTCAGCCCTATGTAAACTCTAGGAATTGTTCAACTTATACTTACCTGTTGTTCTTTGTTCAACAACATGGAATTTCACCTCACCCATGCACAGATTAGTATTCAGCCTAAGATTTCAAGAAACTGTACACAGATTTCTAGAGCTCCTTTTCTGTATAGCTTCCTCCTCTCAAGTATTCTAACTCACCAGTCTAGCTGCCTCAGCTTCCCTGAACTCCAATTTCTATCTCCTTAACATAGAATGACTACTGTATTCTGCTTTAATGCCCCCTCTCCCTGCTGCTGCTGTCTGAAAATTGCCTCCAGGTTGGAATCCAGGGTGATCAGAGGGCTCACCTTGTTTGTTTCCTCTCTTTCAGAGATCATGGTCTGCATTGCTTCTTATCCCAGTGTCCCCCCAAAAAATATATATATATAAATATATATAAAAATATATAAATATATATAAATATATATATATATTTCCTGGTTGTTTGTAGTAGGAGGACAAGTTCCATGTCATTACTTCTTATCCCAATGTCCCCCCCCCAAAAAAATATAAATATATATAAAAATATAAAAATATAAAAACATATATTTAAATATATATATATATTTCCTGGTTGTTTGTAGTAGGAGGACAAGTTCCATGTCATTACTTCTTTGTGGTCTGAAGCAGATCGTTTACCTGGCTCCTTATTTTCTTTTTCTCTTCATTTTTCATGTTCTGCCATTTCATTAACACATGTTAGATGTGGGTTTATTTTCATTTATCTTGCTTAGAATTCACCAGGCTTCCCAGTGACTTTAATCAGTTTTAGAAAATTGTGTCATTACCTCCTTAAATATTGTCTCTGCACTATCCGTTCTCTCCTTTTGTTTTGGAACTTTAATGTGTAGTAGGTCTTCTTGATATGTCTTCCAAATCTCCTAAGCCTCATGCATATTTTCATATTTTTGTCTCTCTGCTGCATTTCATAATTCTTCTGACTTGCCTTCTAGTTTACTAATTTTCTCTTCAACTGGATTCAATCTGCTCTTAGTTTCATTCTATTTGATTCTGTTTCAAATCTACTAGGTCATTTTTCATATTTTCTTTCCCCTACAACTATTTGCAAGCTTTTTTATAATATATGCCTGATAATTTTGATGTCCAAAGTCATTGTGAATCTGTTTCTGCTGTCTATTGTTTTTGCTGATTCTCATTTATGGTACCTTCTCTCTATGTGTGCTTGCTTATTCATTGCTTTTAAAGAATTACTTGTGGCCCTGGCTGGTGTGGCTCAGTGCATTGAGTGCCGGCCTGTAGACCAAAGGGCCACCAGTTAAATTCCTGTTCAGGGCACACACCTGGGTTGCAGGGCAGGTCCCCAGTTGGGGGTGACAATTCGATGTAACTCTCACACATTGATGCTTCTCTCTCTCTCTCTCTCTCTCTCTCTCTCTCTCTCTCTCTCTCTCTCTCCCTTCCTCTCTTTGAAAATAAAATACAAATAAAAATAAAGAAAGAATTACTTGTGGCCCTGGCCAGGGCTTGGTGAGAGCATCATCCCATAAGCCAAAAGGTCATGGGTTCTATTCCTGGTCAGGGAACATTCCAGGTTGCGAGTTTGGTCACCAGTCGGGAGGCAACCAATTGATGTTTCTCTCCTTCTCTCTCTCGCTCCCTTTCCCCTCTCTAAAATCAATAAGCATGTCCTTGGGTGAGGATGAAAGAAATTACTTGTGCAGATTTTTAAAGCTTAGGATGAAGGTGCCTTCAATGAGGGAGAATTTGTATTTGCCTTTCCCAGATACCTAGAAGAAATACTTGTCTGGACTTCTGGCCAAGATGGAGATATACTTTGCCTCCTTGAACAACCAAAAGAAGGACAACAACAAATTGAAAAACAAAATATAACCAGAATTGCCAGAAAAATCAAGCTGTATGGAAGTCCGACATTCAAGGAGTTAAAGAAGAAACATTCATTCAGACTGGTAGGAAGGGCAGAGATGGGCAGCCCGGGCAGAGATGGGCAGCCCAGGCAGAGAGGACATGTGGTAAGGTGGCAGCTGGAGGGCTGGTCAGCCCCACGTTTGCCTGAAGATAATCCAGGAGGAACAACTGGAAAGTGAGACAGACCACGCAACCCAGGGTTCCAACACAGGCAAAGAAAGCCTCAAAATCTCTGGCTGTAAAAACCTATGGGGGTAGCAGGGGTGGGAGAAACTCCCAGCCTCACAGGAGGGTTCATTGGAGAGACCCACAGGGTCCTAGAACAAACATGAACCCACTACCTGGGAATCAGCACCAGAAGGGCCCAATTTGCTTGTGGGTAGCAGAGGAAGTGACTGAAAGATAGTGAGAGCCCAGTAAGCAGCATTGTTCCCACTTGGACCACTCCCCCACATGCAGCACCACAATACAGTCACATGGGTCGTTCTGCTCCTTACAACCTAAAAGGTAGGCTGAGACAAAGAAATATGGCCCAAATGAAAGAACAGATCAAAGCTCCAAAAATAGAACTAAACAATAAAGAGATAGCCACCCTATCAGATGCAGAGTCCAAAACACTGGTAATCAGGATGCTCACAGAAATGATTGAGTAAGGTGGCAAAGTAGAGGAAGACATGAAGGCTATGCAAAGGGAAATAAAGGAAAATGTACAGGGAACCAACAGTGAAAGGAAAGAAACCAGGGCTCAAATAAATGATTTGGAGCAGAAGGAAGAAATAAACATTCAACCAGAACAGAATGAAGAAACAAGAATTTTAGAAAGAAGCCATAATGAAGAAAAAAATGAGGAGAGGCTTAGGAACCTCCAGAACAACTTTAAATGTTCCAACATCCAAATCATAGGAATGCCAGAAGGAGAAGAGGAGGAGCAAGAAACGGAAAACTTATTTGAAAAAATAATGAAGGAGAACCTCCCCGATTTGGCAAAGGAAATGGACTTCCAGGAAGTCCAGGAAGCTCAGAGAGTTCCAAAGAAGTTGGACCCAAGGAAGCACACACCAAGGCACATCATAATTACATTAGCCAAGATTAAAGATTAGGAGAGAATCTTAAAAGCAGCAAGAGAAAAGGAGACAGTTACTTACAAAGGAGTTCCCATAAGGCTATCAGCTGGTTTCTCCAAAGAAGCCTTGTAGGTAAAAAGGGGTTGGAAAGAAGTATTTGAAGTCATGAAAGGCAAGGACATCCAAGATTACTTTATCCAGCAAAGCTATCATTTAGAATGAAAGGGCAGATAAGATGCTTCCCAGATAAGGCCGAGTTAAAGGAGTTCATAATCACCAAGACCTTATTGTATGAAGTGTTGAAGGGACTTACCTAAGAAAAAGGATGATCAAAAATATGAACAGTAAAATGACAACAAACTCACAACTATCAACAACTGAACCTAAAACAAAAATAAAACCAAAAACAAAAAAACTAAGCAAACAACTAGAACAGGAACAAAATCACAGAAATGGAGGTCACATGGAGGGTTATCAGTGGGGTGGGGAAGAGCATAACTGGTGGGTACAAAATAGACAGGGGGAGGTTAAAAATAGTATAGGAAATTGAAAAGCCAAAGAACTTATAAGTATGATCCATGTACATGAACTAAGGTGGGAGGGAGCTGCAGGGCAGAAGGGAATAAAGGGGAGAAAAAAAATTGGGACAACTGTAATAGCATAATCAATTAAATATCCTTTAAAGAATTTAAAGAATACTTGTCTGGAATAATTTTAAACTAAATTTAACATTTGAGGTTTTCCCTGATTACCCAGGTAATGTAAATTTGGGCTGCAAATCAACCTGGCTTGTAATTTTTCCTCCTGCTCTGTTCAGCACCAAGGAAAATCTCTTGTAGTCCTTGAGGAGGTGGCAGAAGGGTTAGGTGTACCTCTGTTTCACCTGTATCCTGAGGGTGTAACCCTTTGAGTCTTCAGTTTAATATAAGGAGGGTCTTTTATTAGACTCCCCACTTTGAGCCAGCCCTGTTTCTTTTTCTTTTTTTTTTCAGAACTATTTTTATTTTTTTTATTTTTAATTGTTGTCCAAGTACAGTTTTCTGCCTTTACCCCCATCCCAGCCCAGCCCTCAGCCCTCCCCATCTCCCTCCTGTTTCCCCCTTCCACACTTGTTATTGTCCATGTGTCCCTTATACTTGTTCCTGCAAACCCTTCGCCATTTTCCCTTCAAATTCCCTCCCCTCTCCCCTCTGGCCACTGTCAGCCTGTTCTCAATTTCAGTGTCTTTGGTTATATTTTGCTTGTTTGCTTGTTTTGTTGATTAGGTTCCTGTTAAAGGTGAGATCATATGGTATTTGTCTTTCCAATCGTATGGGAAAACATATTTGCCAATGATATCTCAGACAAGGGTTTAACCTCCAAAATATATAAAGAACTCACATGACTCCACTCTAAAAGACAAGCAACCCAATTAAAAAATGGGCCCTGGCTGGTGTAGCTCAGTGGATTGAGTGCGGGCTGCAAACCAAGGGGTTGCTGGTTCAATTCCCAGTCAGGGCACATGCCTGGGCTACAGGCCAGGTCCCTAGTAGGGGACACATGAGAGGCAACCACACATTGATGTTTCTCTCCCACTCTTTCTCCTTCCCTTCCCATCTCTCTAAAAATAAATAAATAAAATATTTTTTAAAAATGGGCAAAGGACTTGAACAGACACTTCTCCAAGGAGGACATACAGAGGGTCCTGAGTTTTAACTTCTGAGACCATCCATCAAAACCAGAGTTCAAGCTTGCCTTGCTCAGCAAATACTTTTTCTCATCTAAGGGGCCTCTGTTCCACTCACTACTTTAAGTTTTCACTTTCATTAGATTTGGCCCAGTATTCCCTTACTATCTTGCCAGATCTTTGGTGCTTTTAAGATATTTTAAATATTTTATACAGCATTTTATTGTATATTTATACAACAGGAAAGTTGATTCAAATAACCTAGACTATCATGTTCCTAGGAACGGAAGTGGGGAAGTGGTTTTAGTTTTTAGTTAAAATAAAAAATTATGTCAAATAGTCTCTATAAGCAATCTAAACCAGCATTGTTTTGGTTTTTTTGTTTGGGAGTGGGGGTTGTTTGTTAGTTGCTTTGCTGTTTTTGCTGGCTATTATGTCTTCCACAAAAAGACCCTAATTTTTAAAAGTCGAGTAATTGAGAACATATTCTATAATATGAGACTTTATAAGGATTCAAACATAAGGCAATTTTCTCTTATTGAGGAATTATTTGGGGAAGATAAAACTTCACCTTATATTTAGGAAAATATGATATATAAGGAGTATTTCACAATACCTAGCATAGATTAAGTATTTAATAAATATTAGCCTTTCCCACCTATCTCTCCTCTAGCTCTTCAGGGACTCCTCTTTTTAAAAAAATCTAAGTAACCCAGTTGTTTAAACTAATATGAGTCTGTTACTGCTTAGGGTAAGTGGCATGGTCAGCATGACATTTTTTTAAAGCTCTTCTAATCCACAGTAATAATCACATAAATTGCTCTCTCTCTCTCACACACACAGAGCGACATAACCTTATAAATTACTGGGTTTTATGACCTTTTATTTTACAATGATTGTTATGAAGCATAACAGCCAATATATCATAGAAGAAACTTGAGTTCCATTTAAAAAATAAAGATTTTTTGGTTCCAGATAGAAATAGTCTTCTTTTTTACTCACATAGGATTTGAGAATTTCGAAGAAAGAAATGAGTCAGAACTTAATGTAGTTTCTTTCTTCAGTGACTTTAATGAGGGTGGGCCAGGCTTTTCACAGTAGAATAAACATATGTCTAGGATATCAGGCCACTGTGCAGAGGATGTAGGGCATACGCTGTAGCCACTTCCCTACCCTCTAAAATATATCATAGCAATGTTTGTAAGATTGTAAGAGGGTAAGAGGTACAGGACTCTTTCCCTATCCTCTCCTACCCTCCTACTCCTACCCTCCTATTCGCTACAAATTACCAGTCATTACCACCAGCACCACCTACACATCAGAATAGCTTTTTTCCCTAGCAATTCTCTTCTCTCTCTCTCTCTCTCTCTCTCTCTCTCTCTCTCTCTCTCTCTCTCTCTCTCTCTCAAACAGAAATTTATTTCTCACAGTTCTGTAGGCTAGAAGTCCAAGATCAAGGTGTTACCATGCTTGGTTTCTTCTGAGGCCCCTCTCCTTGGCTTGTAGATGGCCATCTTCTCCCTGTGTCTTCACATGGTCCTTCCTCTGTGAGTTCCAATTATGTCTTTTAACTCATTCCTTTCTGTTCTGTGATTTCTCTGCTTATAGAGTTCTGTCTATGATACTGGAGAAGACTGAGAAAGAGAGGAAAACAAACTCACAACATTTTTCAAGTTCAAAGAATTCTTAGAGATGCCCTGGTTTAATTTTTTTTAACATTTTTAAAACTTTTTATTGTTGTT